>VDFB02143426.1:108831-344709 GCA_007258455.2 Sequoia sempervirens | reverse complement strand
TATGGTAACTTATGCATACTAAAAATCATTTTTATTGTATTTACTAGATATTTAATTAAATTAATTTTTTTCTAAAATTTAATATTTTCATGTTTAAATATGTTTAATTATATCAAAATTTCTAAATAAATTTAAATTTAATTTCAAGTTTCTTGTACTCTTTTATAGCATGATGCAGGTACATCTAGTTTACATGGAACAAAGATGATACTTGATATGACCGATTAGACTGATAGCTAGATGGTTTTAAATTTTATGCACTATAGATCTCTAGAGTTTTATTTAAATATATGTGTTGGAATTGACATATACATTTGACATAAATTTTATGGACTATCTATCTCTAGTTTTATTTTGAACATGTTATTATCATATTTGTGTTTATTTATATCAGTTGACTTTAATGCATGATGATTATATGCACCCATGTATGTATAGATATAACTTATCTAATTTTCAAGTAATACATGCACTATATAAATTCTTATCTAGAATCAAATTTCATATATATAATTTATCACATGGTTAGGTGACAAATTAAAACATTCCTTAAATAGTTTAAATAATATACATAATAAATTAAGGGAAGGTAATTTTAACTATTTTCCAATTCTAGCAAATATTTGAAGCAATAAACAAAAATCTATCTCCTTGTATGTATAAAATGTATAAGCTATAAAATTGGAACAAGATATTTAAAAAGTGACTAATAAGCTCATTGAAGTTCATACATCGAACAAACATATATAATGTATATTGATGTTTAATTTACAACTATATAACATGATGATTTACATATATGTGCATGCAGATACAATTAAAGCTTATCAACTTTTGGGTGAAGAGCAAAAATTGATATTTACATAGTCTCTTGATAAAATAATTTTTTTAGTGACAATCACATGGTAGACCGACTTGATGAGAACCTGCAAAAATAATTAATGTAGGTAAAGTAACAATATTTTTTATGAGTCATTTAAGTAAAAAAATCATGCAAGAAAAGAACAATATGGTATGTGTAGGATCATCATGGAAAAACAAGCCCTGAAGTGGCAAAAAATTCAAAAAAATCAAAGTTAGGCAACTTGACGTAAAAATTTGAATAAGTTATCTATATTATTTAAAAAATATGTAAGCATAGAATTTTTATAAAATTTAATGAAGTTTCTAAACTACTAGGTTTATTTTTAAAAAACCAAAATCTATTTGGTGAAATTTTGAAATTTCAATGCAGTAGCACTTAAATTTCAGGGAAAAAATAAGTAGGCCTCTGTCTGACCACCCTAACCAAAATAAAATGATAATATTTTTTTATAATATTTTAGATATAAGTAGAGGACTTATTTCTTGATGTGATGCATATTTTTTTGTAATTTTTTTCCAAGTAAATAATTAATTATGATTTTTTTATTACAACTTTTAAAAAATATAAAAACTCGCATGTCTAACCACCTTAACTTGGTCAAAACTTCATGAAATTCAATTTCATTTTTTAAAATCCTATAGTATACGAAGCATAGAATGTGACACATGTTTTGGATTTGAAAAATGTGATACTGTTTGAAAGCTATATATGTTTTTCAATTAGCCTATCAATCAGGACTTTAGTCATAATTCAAATAGAAAATGAATAATAATTATTTATTAAATTCAAAGTAAAGCATAATTTATATCAATTGGTGGAAAGTTGAGAATCTCCTTTAAAAACCCCTTTCATTTCATTAATTTTGGGTAAAAAGAAAGTCGTCAACCACATACCCTACAAATACCCATCATATCACCACTTTTTGGTCCATCATGATCCTGCACAAACCCAATATATAGTAAATTTCATTCAAATTCAAATGATGTTTTCCATAGGATGGATTAACAGGACCTAAGAGGATATATAGCTTAAGGTGAGTCTTAAGAGAATGCCTTACATGGAGTTAAGAGGATGGAAATTTAAGAGGATGCATGTCATAAACCCTAGGATATGGCTTAACAGGTCCTAAGAGGGATAACAAAGTAATAAAGTAACTTCGAATCGTGCTCGTCGTATAGAGAATCGTCCGGAAGTCAAAAGAATAAAGAGATGAAAAGAGATCGTCCGAAAAGTGTCGATAAAGAATCTCCGCGTCGTCATCGGAGATTCTCCGGAAATAAATCTAAGAATCTCACGAAATCGTCACGAGATAAAGAATTAGATCCGAGATTAATCGGAAATCGTAGAGATCTCATGGGTCGAATTGTCCGAAATAACTTCAGAATCTCAAAGATAGTCGAGATAAAAGTCGTCCGGGGTCATCAGCAAATTACTTGAAGGGATGTAAGAGGGTGGATTAAGGGTAGTCGATAGAATTACTTAAAGGGATTTAAGATAGTGGATTAAGGGGATGCATGTCATGAACCTTACGATATGGCTTAATAGGCCCTAAAAGGATGGCTTAAGGGGAATTATGAGAGTGACTTAAGGGATGCAAGATTGTGGATTAAGGAGAGTTGAGAGAATGACTTTAAACCCTAAAACCTAAACCATATGATCTAAATCCTAGGAGATGAACCCTAAACCCTTAAAACCTATATAGATTTGTTGTTCTAAGCATCTCATGAACCCTAGAAACCCTAAACCCTAAACCATATGACCTAGAGACTAGGAGATGAATCCTAGACCATTAACCCATATAGATTTGTTATTCTAAGCATCTCATGAACCCTAGAGATACTTAAGGGGATGCATGTTATGAACCTTACAATATAGCTTAACAGGCCCTAAGAGGATGGCTTAAGGGGAATTAGGAGAGTGACTTAAGGGATGAAAGATTGTGGATTAAGGAGAGTTGATAGAATGACTTTAAACCATAAACCCTAAACCATATGACCTAAATCCTAGGAGATGAACCCTAAACCCTTAAAACCCATATAGATTTGTTATTCTAAGGATCTCATGAACCTTAGAAACCCTAAACCCTAAACCATATGAACTAAAGACTAGGAGATGAACCCTAAACCATTAACCCATATATATTTTTTATTCCAAGCATCTCATGAACCCTAGAGAGACTTAAGGGGATACAAGTGGATAGATTAAGGGTAGATATATGAGGATATGGATTAAGGGATCCTAAGAGGATAGCTTAAGGGGTGTTGAGAGAGTGACTTAAGGCAATGCAAGTGGAGGGATTAAGGGTAGACATATGAGTATATGGATTAAGGGGTCCTAAGAGGATAGCTTAAGGGGTGTTGAGAGAGTGACTTAAGAGGATGCAGGTGGAGGGATTAAGGGTACATATATGAGGATATGCATTAAGGGGTCCTAAGAGGATCGCTTAAGGGGTGTTGAGAGAGTGACTTAAGGGATGCAGGTGGATGGATTAAGGATAGATATATGAGCATATGGATTAAGGGTTCCTAATAGAATTCCTTAAGGGGTGTTGAGAGAGTGACTTAAGGGGATGCAAGTGGATATATTAAGGGTAGATATACAAGGATATGGATTAAGGGGTCCTAAGAGGATAGCTTAATGGGTGTTGAGAGAGTGACTTAAGGGGATGCAAGTGTATGGATTAAGGGTAGATATATGAGGATATGGATTAAGGGGTCCTAAGAGGATAACTTAAGGGGTGTTGAGAGAGTGACTTAAGGGGATGCAAGTGGATGGATTAAGGGTAGATATAAGAGGATATGGATTAAGGCTCGTCCTAATAGAATGAATTAAGGGGAATTAATAGAGAGACTTAAGGGGATGCAAGAGGATGGATTAATGGTACATAAGAGGATGGATTAAGGGGTTTTAAGAGAATGGATTAAGGGGATATGAAATCAATTATAAACTTTTTATTATATATATATATCAATTAAATATATAAAACTATATACTTACCAATATTCATTTACTCTATTGTACCATCTGCATCCTCTATTTTTTTTAATGCATCTATGATTGTCTCATGATCATCCATTGAAAGTGTCCATAAAACTTTATTAGCAACCCTCCCTTGATATCTAACTAGTTTTATATTGGTTTCCAAAATCAAATGTGAATAATGTATAATCTTCTTGTGTCTTTCATAATCTTCAAATGTAGGCAAGCCATTCTTTCTCATCAAATATTTTTGAATCTAGGTGCCAACAACAACCATTGAACTAGCTTGATACTCAAAGTTGTCATCATCCACTCTAAGATGTACCAACTTATGTTTTCTCTCAACACATCTATCCAACCAGTACTCTATCTCCTCTTCATTCTCCTCAGGTGCAACAATAACATACACATGTCCTACAAAAATAAATAAATAAATTCAAAAAAGAGTGACTTATATTTAATTCACATATATTAAACATGCATACATATAAAATTCAACTCAATAAATAATGTACCTTCTTGTACAAGATCGGAAACAAAATCATAATCATCTGATGCGAACACTTGATTATCTTCAATTGTTGTTCCATGTTGAACATGTGTTGATGTAGGTGTTAAGGCTCTTTGTTTCCATTGTTTGACCCATTCCGTATTTTCACATGCCTCCCAATCACTTGGAATACAAAATTGACAAAAGCATGCCAACTCCCTTGTCCATATTGTCCACGTGTTTGCATTCGAACTCTTAAACAAATGCCATTTTGCAGATCCATTAATTGTTTCACAATCTTGTCAAGAAAAAAATCATTTTCTTCAACTAACCAAAAGAAGCGTTGAATTATTTATCTCACTTGCTCTTGTAGATAATTTGGTATTGCACCAATCTACAATTGCACTTGCATCTCTAAATTTCGTAGCATTCTCAAATTTTAGTTTATCTCTAGCAAGAGCTCTTTTCACACATGCACCTACTCTATCATGTTCTCCCTTACCATGACCAGCTTAAAAAAAAATCCATATGTGCTAGATATTATTTTCCTTCTGAAGTCTACATAACCAATAAAAATTTCTAGCATTTTTGAATTGACCCATGCAATTATCTGACCATATGAGATGTTCTAGCATTTAAATTTCTCTCTCTTTTTTTTTTATAAAATATATCAAAACAATATTGAACAAACTTAGATGAATGTAATTGATTATAACTTACATAAAAATGGCACTCTCTCAAAAAAATTCTATTATCTTTTGTACTATCATTTACATGTCTATAAATAATGTGAACAAATATAGCTACTTAAACTGAATTATAATACTGGTTACACTGAATTATAATACTGTGATTGAATTTCTTCTTGTGGAGCAAGAGTATAATTTTCAGCAAAATCAACAACTAACAACATAGTTCCAATTGGGAATGTGTTTTTACATAAACAAAATTGATTATCAAGCCAATGAGCATATTGAGAGTGTTGAACATATTTAAGTACAATCTTATCTTTAAATTCATTAATAAATGCATGCACACTAAATTTTTCCATAATTAGCTCACAATGTTTTCCAATTTTTCCATGTTTTAAAGAATACTCAACATTTTTAAATTTTTTTACATCCACTAATTGTTGTCCAAATTCATCTAAACTAATTTCATACATACATTCTCCTAATAATGAAAAGTTACCACATCTATCGCATTCTCCAGAAATAAATGCTTTTAAATAAAATAAGTTTCCATTAGAGGGTTCACAAAAAAAACCTGCTATAAAATCTTTGATTCTTTCAGGTGACATATGAATACCATAAATATCCTACATAATTTGGTTAGCATGCAAAGTGTATCGTATATATCAAAAACTATCATAATAATAACAAAATTGTGCATGGGTCTTATGTAACAACAAGAGATTCATTACTTATTAATTCTAACATACTAAGGTTTACACTTTTTGAATGATCTTTGACTTATGTTAATATTCAATGGTAAGATTGAAGCATCTAAATTTTTTTTATATAATTCAGTTTGAGTCATATCTAAGAGATTCTTTAGATGAGGTTCACTATTCTCATTTTTGACATTATCATCAATTGCACCATGAGTTGACATTGGAATCCTAATTTATTTCTATAAAAAAAAATTTAATATATTCTATTTCCATAAGTTCTAATTTGTCTCCAAGAAACTTTACCACAAATTTTAGCTAGCACATCTCTTTCAATTGTAAAATAAAACATTTTTAGGTTCATCAATACAAGGGGTTTCATTTTTATTCACACAAGGGGTTTCATTTTCATTTTCAAATGTAAGAGGGATTTCATTCACATTTTCATTAGTATGAGGGATTTCATTCTCGTTTGCATTCTCATAAGATATAATTTCATCATTTTTTTGTTTTTACATTATTTCAACCCTAGAATTATTGATATCATCAATGGTGTATCCAGCTTCATCTAAACAAGCAATATCAATATTATCAAAACTTGGGTTTGAACACATACCTAGATAGATTGTATGAATAGGTGCATTTTCCATATCATTGGGAGGTGGATTTGAAGACATATTTGAAGTTGTTTACATAGGTACTATTTCCATATCATTCAAAGTTGACATTCAAGGCATAGTTGGGTTTGTGTCCATAATTGCATTTTCTTCCATATTCGCCATCTCAACATTTGCATCATCTACATTCATTTCATCATTCATGGCTTCCTCTTCAACATTCTTCGAACCAGATTCTTGCAAATTTTTAATTTGATGAATCCTTTCTCTTCTGTCCCTTTGTATTTTTGCCCCCATATCTCTATCTGCTTGAATTTCTTTGGGTGTCATTAACTTTCTACATCTTTTTCTTTGTCTTTTCTTATCACCCATGGTTACCAAACCCTCTTTAATGACAAAAAAATGATTCAAATACAACCTATTTTCAAATTTCTATCTCCTTCAAATATTCAAATAAAACTATGTAGTATGAAGACCCTTTTTTCTTTAAACTCTGAAGTACAAAAACATCATGAATGCATCCAAAAATTCTCTTTTTTCAAATCTTCTTGTAAAAAAGTTTTTGTAGTTGATTCCACTTTAGAAAATTCAACCTGCACTTTGTCTCTTCCAACAATTTGAATAGAATATTCCCTACACAAGAAAAATTTGCAATAAAAAATGCAAAAAATGGTATGTACTACAAAAAAGGAATGTTGTAGAAAAAACGTGTTTTTATCAATATTTACCAAATTAGGAAAAAAAGGTTATATAAAAAATGCATGCGCATTTTGAAACACATATGCATTATGTTCTAGGAACAAATACGTGTTGCATAATGCATACGCGTTACCTTTACCCAATGGGTAAATAGATAACATGTGTGCATTATGAAACGCGTACATGTTTCATTTAAATAACGCGTACGCGTTTCAGTAAAGCATACACGTTATTTCAAAATTGAATTCCCAACCCACATGCAGCTATGGCTTTAGGCTTGGGAAAGGCTTGGAAATCCGATCCTTAGCCTTTGACCTACAACTAAAAACCTAAGGCAGATTGAAGAAGAATGTCCGACTTTGGCAATATGGCTAATGGGTTTTTTTCTGAATCAATCTATAAAATTAAAACCCATTAGAGAAAATAATGCCTACTTTTCAAATATATAATTTTTATTAACATTGGATTAATTTTTCTATTTTTTAATTAATTTCTAAGCAAACTAGTCTTTAAACTTGAAATATTAGGTTTTTTTTGTTTTTTAATAACTTTTTTTGGGTTAAGTTTCTTGTAAAAAAAATTATATGGAATCGAACTTCAGAAAATTATATTCACAATGAAAAAAAACTATTCAAAAAATATTTATTTTAGGTCCAATTATGTTGTCTGTACATGTTGATTTTTAAAAACAACAATTAAGGCCAATAAAAATTCAATAAAAAAATATTCAACAAAAAATTACAAAAAAATTCCACATCAATTTTCATGTTGTTAGCTCTCTTTTCCCAAAAGTAATTAGTAAAATACTTTTATTTGGGTCAAAAAGTGGTGTTCGTACACGTGCTTGGTATGGTAAAAAAAAAAGGACTTTTAAAAAGTGGATTTTATAGATCCCTATCAAAATTTAATTTCTATAATCTGGGTATTTGAATAATTTACATATTTGGAAACTAGACTCAAAATGCTAAATTTCATACTACTAAATTTTTTTAAGATTTATTGTGTAAGTGCCTCAAATTTTTATTCCAAGTCTGAAAAATTCTGAAAAACAGCAAAAACACTTCCACCTTTTGAGCTTTTTGTGTACCCAACTTCTTGCATTAGCCTGGGAGGCAAACATAATGTGAAATATATAAAGGTGTAGATTTTTTGACACTGCTTTTAGCCCCCACTTTAGTGAGAGTATGAAATTGTGCTTAGACTCACACTAAAGTAGATGTTGATCATCAAAGCTTACACCTCTGTGATAGTCTTATGGGAAATTTAGTGAGTGGGGGACCAATTTTTGTCTCACTAAATACCTCTGAGATTTTTATAGAAAGTAGAATCTTCTTTTGGGCTTTGGAGAAAAGGGTAGAAGGAAATGTAAATAGAAAACATGAAAATGGTGATGCACAGCCACTTTTACAAAATTTCAAACCCAACCATTCCTATGATTGATATAATTAGATAGAACGCCAAAAGCCTTTGTTGTTGGAAAGAAAATGAGTAACAAAGGCTAACAACATGAAAAATGAAGACTTTCAAATCTTCCTGCAGGAAGTGTTCATTAAGGTCTAATCAAACATAAATATTTCTAAGAGTAACAAAAAGACCATTTAGAAATTGCATAAACTCTCTCTCCTAATACAACATAATATCGTAAAGCAACAACCTTTTAGAAAAAAAGATAAGTCCAATGACCTAATCTAGTTTTCACAGGTCACTATTCTACCATATGAGCATAAAGCATGGAAATCAACTACTTAAACTATTCAGATTTATCTTGCAAGACACAGTGTTTCATTCAAAATGATAATATAAAGAAAGAAAGCTTGAAAAAGGCCATACATGCATAGTGTCAACCATTTCTCCTCAATAGTTCGTGCATTAAAAATCAAATGAACTTTAAAAAAAAGGACAAATGCCAATTTGATTATAGTTTAAGCCTTAAAAGATATAACATGCCAAAGATAAGTAGCTCTGCAATTATGCTTCTAAAAATAACTCTATATCCTAAGAAAACTAAAGAAACTTTTCCTTAGCCAAGGAAGTTGAAACTTGGAATCCAACCCCTAATTGTGTTGCCACCTTATATAGCTGTAGAAAAAGAAAACACCACCTCAACACAAAAGTCAATACTTTCAAGTGTTGATAGTTAATGGCACACGATTTGATTGTAGATCTTTGGTTAGGTCGCAATGATCTTTTCTCATCAATTCTCAGTTGTTGCATTGATGTTTTTTAGATATTTAGCAAAGATAGAGGCCTATACAAATGATCAAATCCTAAGAACAACAGCTTGGAAAAAAGGTCTAGTTGATCGATCACATCATCCAAAGGCACCAACTCAAAGCTTCCATCCTGAAAATTGAAAAAAAAAGAGAGAAAGGTCATCCAACTCCGACAAACTCCCCAAAAGATATCACTCCATAGGAAACCCAATTCGCCCACAGTGAAGAGGTGACGTGTCAAAAATGTGAACACTTTTGAGCTCATGAATATAGCTCCCTAGAAAATCTGTGACGAGCCAACACGTGTTCCAAAATCTCTCTCGAAAGGAAGATGAAAGATGAAAGTTTTGCAACCACCATGTGGCACATTGCACACTTTTTTGATAACTCTACTTGAGCATGGGAACACCTGCAACTAAAAACATTATATAAGTTGAAAATCAAAGTGATTAAGGAAAATATGCTTCATAGTGGACAAATAAGTCAAGAGAGGTCTAATTGTACAAGTGTTTGAAAGATAAGATGACAAAGTTCAAGGAGGGTGATCAAGCCCCCAATATCTAAGATCTCATGGAAAACCAATAAAGGCACAAAGAGACACATGCCTATAGTAGAAACATAAGATGCATAATCATATAATGTCATAATTAATGAGAAAAAGAAGAAAAGGAAGGATGAAGTAGTCACATGTGGCTGCATTGTTGTCCATAAAATCCATTCACAAGTGAAACCCCATTGTCCACTATGCAAATAAAATATACTCATGAGGGATAGTGAAACCTGATGTCTGCTAGGTAAGCCCCAAGAAAGTGAGAAATACACACTAGGTCGATATGTACCCATAAAAATCTAGTTGATGGGAAATCCATGCCAGGTCTATAGGCTACATACATCAACCATACCAAAAGTTATACATCTTTATAACTTTGATAAGAGACCACACAAAAATAGTTCCATAAGGCTAGCAAGTTGCATTATGCTAGACACTCATGAAAAACATAAAGGAACCACTAGAAAGCAAGTTGTGTTATGCTTGGTGGCCATGACAAACTTCTAAATGAAATAGGATAGGATAGTCAAAGGGATTTTGCTTGATTCATGAAAGCTCACACCTTAACGAAAATCGTGCTTAATGTCACCACCAAGAGAGGATAAGTTTCTTATGGAATATAAATCATAACATCACTACTAAGAGGAATTTCATATGCAAAGAAAGGTAACACTCTTGTAGGAAATCAAACCTAATGTCACCAAGAAGAAGACATGTCACATGAATTAAGAAAACCACACTTTGAAGGGAATATGCAAACAATGAGTGGGGATGCGAATACTCCCACTTTAAAGAAATTGCTACACACCATGCTATGAGAAATTACTTTAATGTAAAAAATGATAAATGTCAATACATTGAGATTTATTTGGAAAGCCCTATGTAGAACATATGTTTCCAAAATAGAGCTACATTATGGAAAGGAGGTTTCCCCCCCATATGCAATCCTAAGATAACACATAAGAGATCCACAGATCTAGGGTCAACATTATGTATTTGCTACAATGATATAATAGAGCTCAAAACCACCATTATTCCCCAAATAAATCATGGAACAAGCAGCAAAAAGGAAGAATGACACATAGAGAGTGAAAACAAAAAAATATATTTTGGGTCAACATGGAAGAGACCTAAATATCTCAATGCATTATGTCATCCCCAAAAGGAAAACACAAGACAAATGAAAATATAAATGGTTACGATAGATAGAGTAATTGAGATAGAAATAGAAGAATGTCATGCCAAATTCACTTTCTTTGTATTCTTGCACCAACATAGTGACAAGGGTAATCCAAAGTAATCTCACAAACATATAAAAAACATGCCAAGAAACAGAATATGGGGGCTCACATTACACAAATGAAATCACAAAGAACATGAAAATAAAATAAAGAAAATACTAGTATGGTACATGTGAGTCAACATATAGTAGGTCATCCACATCCCAATATTGTTCATCATAGGCAAAAGGCACAAAACTAGCCCAAGGGAAAATGACAAGTGTTGTACTAGGACAAGGCTATCTAATCCATTTCACCCCCAAATGTAGGACAATGATAAGCCGAGTTAGGTGATGAGAATGTACTTCTTGTAATATAGGCATGATTTGTATTTAAATTTAAAACATGTAATAGTAAGTATGCTATGATCCTACAACTATCACATGACAAGGAGCGAAGTGCATGCATTCTAATCAATAATTATATTTTCACGCATTAGCTTTCGTAAAACATGACACTCATTAGTGAGATATTCAAGAGTTCTATGATATGCATAGTAAGATATGTTTGTACTTTTTCCTTTTTTTTAACTCTCTTTGATAGGTGGTAGTGTAATCAATCCTAGACAAAGAAGTTGATCCAATATTTAGTTAGTCTCTGTAATAGTGTGTAAGGATGGTAATTTCTTAAGCTTATAGTGCTTGGGTTTCTTACTTGTTTGGGAAACTTTCTAAGGTGGAGGTTTAGGAGGATTATCTTGATATCCAAATCCCCTAGTATCTTCAAATGGTATTTTTTCTAGCAATTGATAGATTTCATGCTTATTGATTATGTGACATCCTTGATTTCTTAAGATCTTTAAACCTTGGCCATAACTGTCTTCAAAGTTAATGGGTTTACTGGTAACTCAATGTGCATATGATAGAAGAGTACCACTTTTTCCCTTATTAAAATGTTCTTTCATGATTAATGGTCAAGGCTTGCTTCATGATTCAATTTTAGGATGTAAAAGGTTGAACATATCATGTGATGGTATGGTAGGAGGTGTTTGCATGGATGGATAGAAAGAAGCATAGTTCTCAAGGTTGTGTAAGGAGTATTGTATGAATTTTTGCATGTTATCTTCATCTTGGCCTAAGATTTCCACCTTACGAGGAAATTCATTAAGAGATGAAGGCTCGTTAATAGGCTCAATTGCATTAGGGTCATCACTAAACACACAACTTGAGACATCTACCAAAGGACATCCATAGTTTACCAAAACACATATCCATGATGAATTTGTTGATGCAAGATTTCAAATTTGATAGATGACTGATTATGGTGCAACGAACCTAAAAATGATGTCCTTTTAATGCTAATTTTGATTTTAATGCACTTAATTTGATCAATTAAACTTAATGCAAGAAAAGTACTTTTTTTTTTTTGAAACTAAAGCATAGATCTGATAGTAGAATGAAATGAAGCAAAAGAAACACAATAATGCCCAAAAGTTTGAAAAATCACCTGTACAAGGATAGGTTTTCCCAATGGCAAATGAGTCTCTGTACAAGGGATATAAATATTAAAGTTTGTGTTTTTGGTTTGATGTTTGGGTATTCTATTTCAAGTTATAGATTGTGAATTATATGATAGTTGTTTCCAATTTTATGTGTCTTAATGGAAGTGCAATTAGTAGCAAATAGTGAACAAACTGTCAACTTTTGGAATGTAATTTGAACTAAAATTTGAATGTAAATGATTTAAAGACACTCTTGAGGGTATGTGTAGGATCATCATGGAAAAAACATGCCCTTAAGTGGCAAAAAACACATAAAAATTAGACTTAGGCAACTAGACGTAAAAAAATTGAATAAGTTATCTATATTATTTCAAAAATATGTAAAAATAGAATTTGTAGCAAATTGAATGTAGTTTCTAAACTACTGGGATTATTTTTTTTTTAAATCTATTTGGTGAAAATTTGAAATTTCAATGCAATAGCACTTAAATTTTAGGGAAAAAATGAGAACTAGGTGTCTGTCTGACCACCCTAACCACAATAAAATGATAATATTTTTTATAAGACTTTAGATATAAGTAGAGGACTCATGTCCCAATGTGATGCACATTTTTTTGTAATTTTTTTCCAAGTAAATAATTAATTATGAATTTTTTAATACAACTTTAAAAAAATATAAAAACTCATATGTCTGACCACCTTAACTTGGTCAAAACTTTATGAAATTATTATTTTTAATCCTATAGTATGTGAAGTATAAAATGTGACACATGTTTCATATTCAAAAATGTGATACTATTTGAAAGCTATAGATGTTTTTCAATTAGCCTATCAATCAGGACTTTAATCATAATTCAAATAGAAAATGAATAATAATTATTTATTAAATTCAAAGTAAAGCATAATTTATATTGGTGGAAAGCTAAGAATCTCCTTTAAAAACCCTTTTCGTTTCATCAATTTTGGGTAAAATAAAAGTTGTCAGCCACATACTCTACACACCCATCATATCACCACTTTTTGGCCCATCATGATCCTGCACATACCCTTGATGCAACTACAATGCAAGATGTATGAAAAATTAATGCAATTTTTATTATTATTTATGATTTTAAATGACAGAAACATGCAAAATTAAACCTAAAATGCAATGTAAATCACACTAATGCAAACCTAGATACAAGGTTTAGAATGTCTCCAAATCAAAATTTAGGATGTACAATGTCAGGTTCACCAAAATGAAATGAAGGGAAAGGGGGTCCTTCCCTTAAGGGTGACGAATGTGATGAGGGGAGTATGTTAAAGAAAAAGGGAGTGTCCACCTAATCACAAATCCACCTTTTCCATGTTTATTAGGAAGAGAGATAGTGCCACAAATGACTATAATTGACCTACACCCCTCAAGGTGAGTCAACCCCAGATTTGGACTCTATGCTCCCTTGACTTTCTTATGACATAAATGACTCAACAATAGTTTTGGGTGAAATATAAAAGTGCTTTAACAATTAAACCTATGAGATCTAACACTTGGAATACGAAGTATTGTGATAACACTATAAAAAACACAATAATTAACCAATAGATCTAAGAAGGTTAGGATGGTGTTTACCTGGATCCAAAAGTGGGTTTCAAGCTCTACTGAAGGACATATTCACCTAGGGGTGAATGGGTCTCTATAAAGAGGTTTGAAAATTATTTTTTTAGTCCTCAGATCTCAAATCTAAGCTTCTAATTCCACTAGGTTTGATAGTTAGAAAGCCAAAATAAAACATGTAGGTGAGTTTCCATGTCTTGACAACTTTGATGACAACTTTGAAAATTTGTAGGATTACACTTTTGACCCAATTTTAATTCTTCTGAACACCTACAAATATACACACACAAAGAGAGGATGAAAATGTTTTTTTTGGTGGATAAGTGATTTCCTTGGTCAAACTGTAGTTTGGTAATTAAACCTTGATAATGAAAAATGATAAGATGAAGGTAATGATCATTGAACAAAGCTTGTTGCACATTGCCAAACCATTTAATGGCAACCCTTAGAGGAATAAATTCTAACACATCCCTCTAAGGATTGGATCTTGCATGAAATGGCTTGATTTCTTGATAGATCTTGATGCGTGAATTATTTCTTGAAACTTGAAACATACATCACAATGTTAGCTCCAAAAACATGCATGAATAGACATAAATCTTGACATGATGATTGGATCTTGAATGTTGCTCCAAATGACTGATAAATCTTGTCTTCAATGCTCTTTTGAAAGTTTCCTCTTGATTCTTAATTGTTGTTAGATTTGAATTGATAAAAAGACCTGGTATTTATAGGTGATTCCTTAATTTCCCAACAATTTAACATCACAAGCTGACCTTTGCAATTTAAATTTTGATCATTAAAATACAGTCAAAAAGCATATTAAAAAATGGGATCCAAGACTTAAGGAGGACGAATGGGTCCTAGGCCCTAAACCTAGGACACACATTTTCCAAGATGTGTAATTAAGAGTATGTATTGATTAAATGTGGGTTTCCCTTCTAGAAAAAAAAGTTAATTAGGCTTGCAAATGCATAATTGGGTCAATTAAAGGCTTAATTAAGTCAAATTAATTAAGGGGAAGCAAACATAGAGTGAAAATGTAATGGTGTACATTTTTTGACACCACATATTTTATGGAACATAATTCATCATCAATGAACCAAGTACATAGTGTAGTACCCCTCCATTTATGCTTATGTTTTCTGGTTACATGTTTTCACACTATTAGACTTTGGTACTTTGGTTTGGATATTTTGTTCGCTGATTTTGAGCAACAGTGGATTCACTTTGTGACATGATGATACATTGTATTGCGATATTTGATATCTGACATGCTTTGATGTAGCGTAGATGTTTTCCTTCAGATGTTATTGCTATATATATGTTTATGATGGATTAATTGTTATTTAAATTCGTCAGTCTAATGTGACGTGTATTGGTGTGGAGAACAGAATTGCATCACTCGCTTGTGAGTGCCTTGTGATGTCCGTGATTTTCTCCACACGGTGTGCCTGTACAATGGATTATATATATATATGCATGTTATTGGTTTGATTGCAGGATTGCAGGTACATGACACCGACTCCACCTGATTATTCTAGTCTGAGCGTGTCAAGACTCAACGGAAATGTTGATTGGGAGGTAGTAGCGTGGTTCATCCTAGTCTAGTCTTTAACCCGGTCATAGTACATCATCTGTTTTAGTTCAGAGTCATAGCTTGTCTTGTCTTTCCTTGTTTGGATTAATTGCTTGAAAGGTAAATTTTGTCAATTTTAATGATAGTCTAATATTCTTTAATTTACTATTATTTAAATTAATTTTTAAATGTTAAAGAAATTAGTTTTACATGTTATTTATTAAATTAATTAGTTTTTTTGGTTAAATAATTTGATCTTAGAGATTAAATTTATTTAATTAAATTAATTAATTAATTAAATTAAAATTGTTTTAAATTGTGTGTGAATAGATTTAATTTTTAAATTATTTATTATTATTGTGGAAATGGCATTTTGAATTGTTAAATAAAATTGTATTTTTTGAAATTTTAAATTTTAAATCTTAAATAAATTAAATGCATGCAAATCTTGAAAGGCAAGATTGCCGAGAAGTGGTTGAAGATATTTTTCTTCTTCTCGACATGTGTGCCAATTTAATTTATTGCTTTTGGTTGAGGAAATTCTCAGAGGATATCTGGGATCTGGAAAATACAAAAGGGTTATCAATTTTTTCTTCATAGGAAAATGAGAGAATAGCTTGCTATTAAAAAAATTATTTTTAAAGAAATTGTCATTTCCTCTGTTTCGTTGTATATTTGTGGAAGATCCCTTTGGTTGGAAGATCTTTGTGGTTGGTTTTAGTTTCCTTTGAATTTGGGTTTTCTGGAGAAGCTTTGGAGGATTGCACGCAACAGGCAACAAAGGCTTTTTTCTACAGGCAGTTTTTTTAGCTATAGGAAAACAGGTACTTTCCTTTGTGTTTAAATTCCTTTGTGTTTAAATTGTTTTCTTTAATTAAAAAATTTTGTCTGAGGAAATATTTGATTTGTGATTCCTATATTTCTTCTCTGTGAATTTTGTAAAGATTTTGTTAGAACAGTAGAAAATTCTCAAGGAAATAGGAAAGATATTTGAAGGATTTTAAATGAAATTTTCTGTCAAAATTTGTTATATGTTTCATGTAGGAAATATTTTGAGAAATTTAGTTGTGAAAAAAAAGAAATTCTCTGTTGTTGAAAATTATAAATCTCGGGAAAATTTGTGCAGAATGTTAGTTTTCTCAATTACCTGCAATAAACTCTGTTGAATTTAAATGCCCAATCTAAATATTTTCTCTTTTTAAATAGAATTATATTTATATATTAATATATGTATATGTATAGATGATAGATATACATATACATAAGCTAGTATATATAAATATATAATCCTTTTAATTGATATTTCACTGAGATGAAATTCTTTTGTTTTCAATTTCCGTACGTGAATTTTATCAGATTCGTCATAATTTAATTCCGAATATTAAACAAAATAAAATTTAAATTTTGTTGATAGAAGGCCCGGGGGCTATCCCCACGGCCGACCCCCATAGGGGAGCTGGCTGTGAGGGTAGCGCCCAGCGCTGCTTGCACAGCCATGCCCTCCCATGGAGGGTTCGGCTGTGTAGACAGCCGACCCTGCGCCTATTGCTTTATAAAACATTTTTTTAAAAAAAGAAGACTTTAATTTACTTTTTTTTATTTTATTTTATTATTTATAGTTATAATACTTTATGTATATATTTCATATATAATATATACTATTAAATAGATATATTATATATGTGATGTATATATAAATATATTATAAATATAAATAATTAAGAATATCTATTTGTATAAAAATAGATATCTAATTATAATATTTTATTGTGTATTTATTTAAATGCATATTATGATGCTTAATGGTATATGGAAAAATTATTATAAAATAGTCAATGTTGAGGTCTATTGAGTAGAGAAAATTGTTTATGAAATTAAGAAAATTATAGATTTATTTTTTTTATATTAAATGGAAGATGAATTATGTATTAGTTGATTAATTTCATATGTCTAGTTCTTGATTGACTAGATTTAGTAAATCCAAATGATAGACGTGAATTTGCTTTTAGTTGCTTTAAATTCTTATTGGGCAAATGGGGATTTTTATGTGATTTCAAGTCTTCCAGTTGTAGTCTTTTTAAGAGAGTTAAATTTTACAATGGTTTCGTGTGTTTGAACAAATTAGGGTAGTGCACTTAGTTTTGTATTGTTTATAGACACCAAGTTTTTATGAATAGGTTGTGATGTCCATTGTGGTATATCTGGTATTATTTGTTGATTTTTGTGCACTCTATCTACCCTAGTTAGAGAACTTAGAATTCCAATGTTATGTTTAGGGGAGTGGCTCTGTGTGAGGGCTGACACACAAAGTGGTGTCAGGGTAACTTACAAAGAGTTAGTAAGTCAGTGATAACTAAATAACATAGTAGTTAGATTAAAAATATTTAATATGATTAATATGCCTCACTTATGGACTCTTGAGCTAGTTCATTCTTGAGTATAAGATGAGAAGGCCTAGAATGGAAAATCAATATGTTGTTAACTTAAAAGATATTCGATTCCGCAATAGTTTGCAAATGGGGCCGGGTTTCATAAGAGGTTACCAGGGTAACCCAAGTTGGGGGCCGGACCCTAGGAAGAAACACTAGGGTAACCTTTGCAACATTGTGATGACACTCTACCTAGAATAATAGTTTACCTTGTGTACTTAGTACATTCGATTGTCTTAAATCTGGAAGCAATGTAACCATCAGTTAGTTATGTACTTGTGTCTAGGGTGAATAGGTTATGTCTAGGTAACCATATTACTATCTCCTAGCATGAGGGGTGGACCTGCGGGTACCACATGGTTGGGTGGAACGTGCACCTTACTCCATTGGGTCCCCAGTTTATGATCATGGCATCGAGAGCTTCATGGATGGAGAGCTCGTACTTGGATACATATGTGTACTTTCTTTATTGCATTATTTGAAAACTTGTACTGTGAAACTTCCCTCAATTTTTTATGAGGAGAACATTTGAAAAATGTAATTGTGACTATTATTGATCTACCTCATCAGATGAATGAGTATTGTAATATCTTTTCAAATGTAATGTAAGAATCATATTTGTACTTTATACTATCTTGAATGGAATTTAAATGTTATGCAATGATTACTTTTAAGTTTATGTTAATTAAATATGTGCAATGCTAAATACTAAAGTCGTCTATGGAAACTCAAGTAGTGCAATGTTGCGTAACTTAACGAATGTATGCAACTAATTAACTTAATATTAATACTTAAAAAAAAAATTATTTCACTTTTATACACAATTGCAACATTCCTTAGGTTATAAGACGGGGCATTATAGATTGGTATCAGAGCCAAGGTTACAAACATTGGACGCTTTGGGTAATCGGCAGCCCATTAGGTTGACCTAGTACGTAGTGTCGCTATCTGTTAGCCTTGGTTGATTAGTATCTAAGACTCATTATTGTTATGTGTAGGAACATGCCTAGACGAGGTGGTAGGGTCATGGTAGGGTCGAGGTGGAGGCCGAGGACCGAATCCCTTAGGTTACTCCCCCTTTGAGCCCTCATCAAAGTGATCAGGTAGAGCAGTTGGATCAGAGGAATGAGGGATAGAATCTTGAACAGTCAGGAGTAGAGGGTTCATAGATATGTTCTTCATTAGAGGAGGTCCTGGCTCAAGTTGGACCTAGACAGGAAGTTGAGCAGGAGGTTGTTAGAGAGAGAGATAGATCTCCAAGGAGAGTAGATGATACAGTGCATCAGGATGCTATTATTGCAGGACACATGAGGGATTTATTGAGGGCACGCCTCCTACTTTTGATGGTATAGGAGGTGGCTTAGAGGCAGGACCTGGCTACTGGATTTGGGTAGATGCTTCGCCATGCACCCTTACGGTAGCAATACTCGAGTGAGATGCGCTATCATGCATCTGAGAGATTCACCTCTACTTGGTGGCACCTAGAGGAGCAGAAGCTCCACTTAGATATTGGGTCAGTGTCTTGGGAGATGTTCCTGGAGAGGTTTAGAGCATGGTTCCTATTGGAACACTGGAGGCAGCGTCGGGCTGACGAGTTCCATGATCTACGTCAGTTGGCTCTATTTGTTGAGCAATATGAACGTAGATTCTATGAACTAAAGCAGTATGCTGGTATTGGCGATGATGAGCCTATGCTAGTATAGCACTTCATCAAGGGTTTGAATTCCTGCATTAGTGGTCTAGTCAGAGTCTTTGAGCCAAAGACTATGGAAGTTGTGGTGGAGAAGGCTCGAATAGTGGAAGAGAATCTTGTTATGGCATTAGGTGGTCACACGGGGTGGACAGGCACAGACAAGAGGTTACTCTAGGAACCAACAGACACCCTCAAAGGGTGGGCAGCAACAGCAACAATGTACACCTTAAAAGAATAATAATCCACAACCACAACAAGGTAATAGTCCACAAACAGGAAAGGGTTGCAACTGGTGGCGCAATAAGCGCAATAGGTAGGATCAGTCTACTTAGGGTGCTCAGTCTACTATCAGTAGAGGTAGTTTCCAGCAATCCAATGCACCTTCGGGTGGCAAAGGATTTGGTAGAGGCACAGGTTGTTACTCGTGTGGACAGCAGGGACACATTGCTAGGCAGTGTCCGATGAGAGGATCTTCTAGTTTTGGGCCTCGACCTATAGTTTCAGAGCCTACAGTGGGCGATGCGGGATGATCACATATAGTTTATGCTGCGGTTAATGACCGCTAAGCCGATCACCAGAACACAGTGGTTGAGACTTCGAGTAAGTTACATGGTGTTAGTGTTTCCATTCTTTTTGATTCAGGAGCTACCGACTCCTTTATTTCACCAACCATCATTGACCGATGTGGTCTGGTGGCAGTAAAGCAAGGTGGTAAGTGGCAGGTTGAATTCGCCTCTAGGGTGAAAGTAGCGGTAGAGAACTTAGTTCATAATTGTGAACTTAAAATTGGTATGTTAACTACCTTAGCAGATCTTCATGTTACACCTTTAGGATTGTATGACATAGTTTTAGGTATGGATTGGTTAGCATCTAATCATGCTGTGATTGACTGTTGACTTAAGACAGTTAGTTGCATTAATGATTTAGATGCAAAAGTGGAAATCATAGGTGTACAAAGACCTATCTCTTTGCGGATGATATCTACTATGCAATTAAAGAGATGTCTTCATCAGGGTTGTCAACTGTTTGCAACAACAGTTACTGATCTAGAATAAGGTGAGAGTCAAGAAGTATCTCTTGATGATCATCCTATTCTTAGGGAATTCACTGACGTGTTTCCTGATGATATACCTAGAATGCCACCGAAGAGAGATATTGACTTTAGAGTTGACCTAGTTCCTGGAGCTGAGCCTATTTCTAGAGCTCCATATAGAATGACGACTCAGGAGTTAGAGGAACTTCGAATTCAATTAGAGGAAGTATTAGAGAAGGGTTTCATTCATTTAAGTGTTTCCCCTTGTGGAGCACCTATCATCTTCGTAAAGAAGAAGGATAGATCACTTAGACTGTGCATTGACTATCGTCAATTGAACAATGTTACGATTAAGAATCGTTATCCTTTTCCTAGAATCGATGATCTTTTCGATCAAATCAAGGGAGCTAATGTGTTATCTAAAATCGATTTGAAATATGGTTACCATGAATTGCGAATTGCTGAAGAAGACATTCATAAAACTGCATTTCGTACTCGTTATGGGCACTACGAATTCACAGTAGTACCATTTGGGTTAACGAACGCACCATTAGTATTCATGAGTTTAATGAATGGTGTTTTTTGTACATACCTTGATCGCTTTGTCCTTTTATTTCTCGATGATATTTTTATCTATTCGAGAAACATGAAGGAACATGAAGAACACTTGAGACAGGTATTGCAATGTTTAAGGAAAAATCAATTGTATGCGAACCTGAAGAAGTGTGACGTCTTTCAAACTGAAGTGAAATACCTTGGACATGTGATTTCTGGAAAAGGTATTGTTGTGGATCCTTCAAAGATTCAAGCTATTGTAGATTGGCCTGCGCCTACTACTGTAGGTGAAGTGCATAGTTTTATGGGTCTAGCTGGTTACTATAGGTGGTTTGTTGAGGGATTTTCTAGAATCGGTCATCCTATTACTTCTCTTCAGAGGAAAGGGAAGAAGTTTGTTTGGATAGAGCAGTGTCAGTTGGCTTTTTAGACACTTAAAGAAAAGTTGACTAATGCACCTATATTGATTGTTCCTGATCCTACTAAGGATTTTGTAGTTTGCACTGATGCATCCTTAGAGGGCTTGGGAGCAGTTCTGATGCAAGATGGGCATGTGATTGCTTATGAGTCTCGCAAACTTAAGGATCACAAATTAAACTATCCCACTCATGATTTAGAACTAGCTGCGGTAGTGCATGCATTAGTTCGGTGGAGGCATTTCTTATTAGGTCATCGTTTCGAACTTCATACTGATCACCGTAGTTTACAATACATTTTTACGCAACCTAACTTGAATGCTAGATAAAGGCGGTGGATGGAGTTCTTGTGTGAGTACAATTTTGAAGTGAAATATGTTCAAGGAAAAGAGAACGTAGTGGTTGACGCTCTTAGTCGCTGTCAACATGAGATCTCTGCAACTACTCTTGAAGTAGATTTGCGAGGTCAAATAGTAGCAGCACTTCCTACTGATAGATTGTATCAGGAAGTGAGGTCAGAGATTGAATCTGGTAGATCTTTAGAAGGTTGATTTGCAGGGTATGTCCTTGAATCAGATGGTATATTATGGCATTTAGGTCATATCTATGTACCACATTTTGAGGGCCTCCGTACATTAATTATGACTGAATCTCATCAAGCTCCGTACTCAGCTCATCTAGGAGTTAAGAAAATGCATGCCGACCTTTGGAAATTGTATTTCTAGCCTAGCATGAAACGTGATATTGCTGATTATGTATCGAGATGTCTTGAATGCCAGCGAGTTAAAGCTAAGCATCAACATCCCGTTGGATTATTGCAGCCACATCTCATTCCTGAATGGAAATGGGATATTATATCTGTTGACTTTATTGTAGGGTTACCTACGTCGTCATGTCGACATGATGCCATTATGGTAACTATTGACCGATTGACTAAGGTAGCTCATTTTTCACCAGTACAATCATCTTACAATGCTTCATCCGTAGCTAGGATATTCATGGAGGACATCATTAGATTGCATGGGATTCCTCGTAGGATTATTTTTGATAGAGATCCCGTATTCACTTCAGCCCTATGGACTTCATTACAACATGCTCTAGGCACACAGTTGAACTTTAGTTCAGTGTATCATCCTCAAACTGATGGACAAATGGAGAGAGTTAATCAAATATTAGAGGATATGCTTAGAATGTACGTAATGGACCAACAATCACATTGGGAGGATTATCTGTATTTAGTAGAATTTGCTTACAATAACGGATATCATAGTTCCATAGGTATGCCACCATTTCAAGCATTATATGGTCGTCCTTGTCGAACTCCTCTGAGTTGGGATCGCCTAGAGGATAGAGTGTTACTTGGACCTGAGATGCTTCGAGACATGGAGCAACAGGTTGACCATATTAGAGAACATTTGATAGTAGCACAAGATAGGAAAAAGAAGTATGTCGATGCACATAGAATAGACCGACAGTTTGCAATTGGTGATAGAGTGTTTCTTTGAGTGCGATCGCGAAAGAGTCCAATCCGTTATGGAAAAGGCTCTAAGCTTGCGCCTCGTTTTGTTGGGCCATTTGAGATCTTAGAGAAAATTGGTCATGTGGCATATCCACTTGCCTTACCACCCAGTTTGTCACGTATTCATGATGATTTTCATGTATCAGTTCTTAGACCATATCATTCTGACATTTCTCATGTACTTGATTGGAATGCGTTACAGGTAGAGGACGGGCAGCTGGCTTTGGAGCCTGTGGCCATTCTACAGTGCCGGACGCTCGGTCTCAGGGGTCGAGACGTTGATCAGGTGAGGGTCCAATGGGATCCTAGCTATGAGGCTTCTGCTACTTGTGAGGATGTGACACGCATGAGGGAGCTTTATCCCTATCTGTTTGCAGGCTTTCAGGAGCAAGCCTGATCCTAGGGGGGAGGATGTAGTACCCCTCCATTTATGCTTATGTTTTCTGGTTACATGTTTTCACACTATTAGACTTTGGTACTTTGGTTTGGATATTTTGTTCGCTGATTTTGAGCGACAGTGGATTCACTTTGTGACATGATGATACATTGTATTGCGATATTTGATTTTTGACATGCTTTGATGTAAAGTAGATGTTTTCCTTCAGATGTTATCGCTATATTTATGTTTATGATGGATTAACTGTTATTTAAATTCGTCAGTCTGATGTGACGTGTATTGGTGTGGAGAATGGAATTGCATCACTCGCTTGCGAGTGCCCTGTGATGTCCGTGACTTTCTCCGCATGGTGTGCCTGTATAATGGATTATATATATATATATATATATGCATGTTATTGGTTTGATTGTAGGATTGCAGGTACATGACACTGACTCCACCTGATTATCCTGGTCTGAGCGTGTCAAGACTCAACAGAAATGTTGATTGGGAGGTAGTAGCATGGTTCATCCTAGTCTAGTCTTTAACCTGGTCACAGTACATCGTCTGTTTTAGTTCAGAGTCATAGCTTGTCTTGTCTTTTCCTGTTTGGATTAATTGCTTGAAAGGTAAATTTTGTCAATTTTAATGATAGTCTAATATTCTTTAATTTACTGTTATTTAAATTAATCTTTAAATGTTAAAGAAATTAGTTTTACATGTTATTTATTAAATTAATTAGTTTGTTTGGTTAAATAATTTGATCTTAGAGATTAAATTTATTTAATTAAATTAATTAATTAATTAAATTAAAATTGTTTTAAATTGTGTGTGAATAGATTTAATTTTTAAATTATTTATTATTATTGTGGAAATGGCATTTTGAATTGTTAAATAAAATTGTATTTTTTGAAAATTGAAATTTTAAATCTTAAATAAATTAAATGCATGCAAATCTTAAAAGGCAAGATTGCCGAGAAGTGGTTGAAGATATTTTTCTTCTTCTCCACATGTGTGCCAGTTTAATTTATTGCTTTTGGTTGAGGAAATTCTCGGAGGATATTTGGGATCTAGAAAATACATAAGGGTTATCAATTTTTTCTTCACGGAAAAAATGACAGAATAGCTTGCTGTTAAAAAAATTATTTTTAAAGAAATTGTCATTTCCTCTATTTCGTTGTATATTTGTGGAAGATCCCATTGGTTGGAAGATCTTTGTGGTTGGTTTTAGTTTCCTTTGGATTTGGTTTTCTGGAGAAGCTTTGGAGGATTGCACGCAACAGGCAACAAAGGCTTTTTTCTACAAGCAGTTTTTTAAGCTACAGGAAAACAGGTACTTTCCTTTGTGTTTAAATTGTTTTCTTTAATTAAAAAATTTTGTCTGAGGAAATATTTGATTTGTGATTCTTGTATTTCTTCTCTGTGAATTTTGTAAAGATTTTGTTAGAACAGTAGAAAATTCTCAAGGAAATAGGAAAGATCTTTGAAGGATTTTAAATGAAATTTCCTATCAAAATTTGTTATATGTTTCCTGTAGGAAATATTTTGAGAAATTTAGTTGTGAAAGAAAAGAAATTCTCTGTTGTTGAAAATTATAAATCTCGGAAAATTTGTGCAGAATGTTAGTTTTCTCAATTACCTGCAATAAACTCTGTTGAATTTAAATGCCCAATCTGAATATTTTCTCTTTTTAAATAGAATTATATTTATATATTAATATATGTATATGTATAGATGATAGATATACATATACATAAGCTAGTATATATAAATATATAATCCTTTTAATTGATATTTCACTGAGACGAAATTCTTTTGTTTTGAATTTCCGTATGCGAATTTTATCAGATCCGTCAGAATTTAATTCCGAATATTAAACAAAATAAAATTTAAATTTTGTTGAGAGAAGGCCCGGGGGCTATCCCCACGGCCGACCCCCATAGGGGAGCCGGCTGTGAGGGCAGCGCCCAGCGCTGCTTGCACAGCTGTGCCCTCCCATGGAGGGTTCAGCTGTGTAGACAGCCGACCCTGCGCCTATTGCTTTATAAAAAGTTTTTTAAAAAAAAAAAGACTTTAATTTACTTTTTGTTTTTTTTTTGTTTTTATTATTTATAGTTATAATACTTTATGTATATATTTCATATATAATATATACTATTAAATAGAGATATTATATATGTGATGTATATATAAATATATTATAAATATAAATAATTAAGAATATCTATTTGTATAAAAATAGATATCTAATTATAATATTTTATTGTGTATTTATTTAAATGCATATTATGATGCTTAATGGTATATGGAAAAATTATTATAAAATAGTCAATGTTGAGGTCTATTAAGTAGAGAAAATTGTTTATGAAATTGAGAAAATTATAGATTTTGTTTTTTTATATTAAATGGAAGATGAATTATGTATTAGTTGATTAATTTCATACGTCTAGTTCTTGATTGACTGATTTAGTAAATCCAAATGATAGACGTGAATTTGCTTTTAGTTGCTTTAAATTCTTATTGGGCAAATGGGGATTTTTATGTGATTTCAAGTCTTCCAGTTGTAGTTTTTTTAAGGGAGTTAAATTTTACAATGGTTTCATGTGTTTGAACAAATTAGGGTAGTGCACTTGGTTTTGTATTGTTTATAGACACCTGGTTTTTATGAACAGGTTGTGATGTCCATTGTGGTATATCTGGTATTATTTGTTGATTTTTGTGCACTCTGTCTACCCTAGTTAGAGAGCTTAGAATTCCAATGTTATGTTTAGGGGAGTGGCTCTGTGTGAGGGCCGACACACAAAGTGGTGTCAGGGTAACTTACAAAGAGTTAGTAAGTCAGTGATAACTAAATAACACAGTAGTTAGATTAAAAATCTTTAATAAGATTAATATGCCTCACTTATGGACTCTTGAGCTAGTTCAGTCTTGAGTATAAGATGAGAAGGCCTGGAATGGAAAATCGAGATCTTGTTACCTTAAAAGATATTCGATTCTGCAATAGTTTGCAAATGGGGCTAGGTTTCGTAAGAGGTTACCAGGGTAACCCAAGTTGGGGGCCGGAACCTAGAAAGAAACACTAGGGTAACCTTTGCAATGTTGTGATGACACTCTACCTAGAATAACAGTTTACCTTGTGTACTTAGTATATTCGATTGTCTTAAATCTAGAAGCAATGTAACCATCAGTTAGTTATGTACTTGTGTCTAGGGTGAATAGGTTATGTCTAGGTAACCATATTACTATCTCCTAGCACGGGGGGTGGACCTACGGGTACCACATGGTTGGGTGGAACGTGCACCTTACTCCGTTGGGTCCCCAGTTTATGATCATGGCATCGAGAGCTTCATGGATGGAGAGCTCGTACTTGGATACATATGTGTACTTTCTTTATTGCATTATTTGAAAACTTGTATTGTGAAACTTCCCTCAATTGTTTATGAGGAGAATATTTGAAAAATGTAATTGTAACTATTATTGATCTACCTCATCAGATGAATGAGTATTGTAATATCTTTTCAAATGTAATGTAAGAATCATATTTGTACTTTATACTATCTTGAATGGAATTTAAATTTTATGAAATGATTACTTTTAAGTTTATGTTAATTAAATATGTGCAATGCTAAATACTAAAGTCGTCTATGGAAACTCAAGTAGTGTAACGTCGTGTAACTTAACGAATGTATGCAACTAATTAACTTAATATTAATACTTTAAAAAAAAAAATTATTTCACTTTTATACACAATTGCAACATTCCTTAGGTTATAAGAGGGGGTATTACACATAGAGGTTCATGTGCATTATATTTAAGAGCTTATCTATGCATAAGCCATTGATCTCTAATATTTCTTAAATTATGAAGAAGTTACTAACAACTTCTCTAAACCATTAAAACAAAGAAATTTTATTCATTTACAAGCTTTATTTTGGTGCAAAAGGATACTTATTCATTGGGGGATCTATTTGTACATGGGTTCCCCATTGGGATTCATTTGTTGTGGGACACTTTTTCATCCACCTAAGGTATAGTTGAGAGGGGTGCTAGTCTGTGTTTCTTCAATTTTCTTTATTTAGACATTATATTTTCTTCTACACAATTATTTTATCTTTTTTATTTGTAGTGATTGAGTCAAATAAGGATATATTGCATTTTTTTATTAATGTAACCTTTGCTTATTTTTGTATAATTAAAGTTATTTTTTTATTAGTTGTAGCTTCTCCTTCCTTTCTTTCCTATGTTTGTAACTATTCCTATAGTTTTTTTTTATTGTTTTATGTTATTATGATCTCTCATAATGCTACTTTAGTTTTCAAGAATTTGCATTCTCTTTTGGGACTAACTCTGTTTTTCTATTTTGATGTCATATCATTGCTCAAATAGTTTTATTTGATCTATTTTCTTACTCTAATTTTTGAGTAGCTTCAGCTTATTTCTAAGTTTAACATTTGATAATGGTCTAATTCTAAATTTGAAAATTCAAATTTCATGCTTTGATTTCACAATTGTAGCTCTTACCATGGTTATTTTTGTAACTACAAAACTTGAGATAATGAATGGATGGAAAATAATGAACTAGTCCTTGGGATGTATGCTAATATAAATAGATTAAGGATCATTTTAACTACCAATATCAATATTATAAAATGTCACTTATACACTAATCGTGACATGAAGAAAATTTAATGAAAGTGATTTCTAAAGTCAAAATTATTGTTAATCAAATAATTTACATAGAAAATTATAAAAATAAAAATTAATAACATTTTTAATAACCACTCAAAATTCATACTAAAAATTCTTTAGAAACTTAAAGTCACACCATCCAAACCATCTAAAATATTTTTTGAATTTTAATTAATCATATATTTCATTCATATTACCCTTGAACTTATTATTAAAAACCAATAAAATAAATCTCTTAATATTTTTTTCTTTTACAATAAAAATGGAGAATACCCATTCAAATTAACATAATTTTTTTAATTTTTTTTTTAAAAAAACTATCTATTTTCATTTTAAAATGAAAAAATTATATATATTTTTGAAACAATAAAAGATTTGTAATATTATATATTTTTGAAAAATAATATTATAATAGAAAAGTAAAATAAATACTACTAATATCTGTAACCCACACAATTAATAATGTCATTTAACTACAAATGATAATGACATTTGAATGAAGTCTTGATATTTCTTCAATCTATAAGAATATAATACAATGTTTTATATAATAACAAAATAAAGATAAATAAAAATAAAAATGATTTCTTGCATTGAATTATTTCATAAATCAAAGAATATTAATTTATGTTGAATATTTTATATTATTGTCTATCCAACTTTGAAAATGCATCTTTAACTATATTTATTAATTAATTGAAAATCATAATAAAACAGATTTTAAATTAATGATATTAAGTTTCCACAATCCATAATGTTCTTTGCAATGATTTCTGGTTTTGATTGTGTGAGAATTTTTGACTTTGATGCAAAAATTCTCACACAATCAAAACCAGAAATCATTGCAAAGCAGATTTTAAATTTTCAATTAATTAATATATAGGATCAAAATATTTTATCTCTAAACCACCCATCCATTATAAGTAATCCATAATACAATTTAAATATAGCTCAATTTCCAACAATTTAAAATATTATATTGCCAATACAATTTTTAGATTCCACGTAACCACGCCCATCATTTGTGACTTTATAATACGTTTCCTATCGCATAGAAAGAAATTGAAAAGAAACTCATTCAATCAAATGTGCATCCATGTTCGTTCTTGGACATTTCCTGTAAGTTCTCACTTTTCATCCACCACGCGTTAACCACAGGACTACCGTGGGAAGGTTGATAACATATAAGGTGCCCACTATAACCAATCAAAACCTGGCGTTCAGTGGGCCGTGTTCTGTACCCCAATCCCATCACAATAAAAGGCAGCAATAGTTCAGTTTTGTCCTTCAGCACTAGCTTTGTCTTGTCCATTGCTGTTCCATCTAAGGGCTTGAACGGGAATGCGATGGCCTTTCATGGCTCCCAATAAGTCCGTCGTGAACGCCACAAATTCCCAGTACCTTGGACTGGCCTCGCCTACGACAAATGGTCTCGAATCCAACCATTTTTGGCAGTCGAATTTGATACAGTCTATGACCACGATATGGGAGATAAAGACGACAACCATGTTGGAGTTTACAGGAATGGCGTTAAATCTTTAGTCATTTCAATGAAGTGAATATCACGTGAATGGTTGGGCCATCCTAAGCGCTATTATGGTTACAAAGTTGACTTTAGTTCAATCTTTTTCATGATGATTATCAAGGCTACATCCTTGGTAAGCATCCTAAATAAAATTTTGTTGAGGCAAAGCCATAGAGTGCTTCACAAATTAAAGAAATTAGTTCACACTAATTTGGTTGTTCCATATTTCTACATCATTCCTAAAGAAAGATACATTTGTAGATTCATTAATGAATTTTTTAAATGTACTTGGTTATATTTTCTTTGTCAAATTGTTAGGTATTAAATTTCTTTCATAATTTTCTTTTTTAAAACTAAATAATCAATGAAAACAATCAAATATTTATGCATGAACAATGGTGGTATGTCAACAATCATTTTGATTGGTTTTTTTTGTTATAAATGACGTTTATTTATGGTGCATAATTTCATCGAATAATCAATAAAATGGTGTGGTGGAATGAAATAATATGTTTTTGAAAGAAATGAAAATGTAAACCATGCACTTGATAGACTCCTACAACTAAGTATTGGTGGAAACCATTAACTATGATTTTTATATCTAGAATCACATTCTTCATTGAGCTTTGAAGAGAGCCACTACTTTTGAATATTGGAGTAGTAAAAAACCAATAATTAAGCACCTAATAAATTGTGGATCTCTTTCATGTACCTGTAGGGAAGCATAAGATACCATATCCACATAACAAGCCTTACATATTTTTGGCTATCTAGATGGTGTTAAGGGCTACTTTCTCAAAATTTAGATATTATAATTTAAAGTCAAACTTGAGGCTTAATTCTCTTCACCTTTGATTGATTGTGCCTTCTATTCATAACTTATTGGAATCCTCATTTATTTGATGCATATGAAGCCTAGTATTTTATATCTAATATGTGATCTCTTAATTTATGTGGGATCATGATGAGGTACACTGGAAGGTAGCCAAGTAAAATCTCGATTACATTTAGGGTACTAAAGTATTGGGATTTACTATATAGCAAGTAGTGATATTGATTTTTTAGGGTACAAAATATATATTAGTTAGGTGATTCTTAAGATCACATGTCCCCTTTAGGTTTCAACTTTGCACCTATTTTGGGTCCTATGTTTTGGTTGAGTAAGAAGTCTACTATTTTTCTATCTTCCACTAAGACTAAAGGTCAAGGGTATTCAATGCTACCACTAAGGCAATTGGCTTCAACATATTCTCACTGAGTTTAATATCCAATTCACATGACCATTTGTCATATTTTATGATAATATATGTGCCATATATATTTCATGGAACCCAAACCGTCATCAATGAGCTAAGCACATAGAGGTTCACATGCACTACATTTAAGAGCATGTCTATGGATGCACCATGGATCTTTGATGCAACTTGCATTTTGAGAAAGTTATTGACATCTTCTAAACTCTTTGCAAAAGGTAATTTTATTTATTTAGAAGCTTTGTTTGGGGTGCAAAAGACTACTTATTCACAAGAGGATCTATTATTACATGAGCACTTCATGAAGTTTCATTTTTTGTTACCTATCTATTCACCCACCGAAACTACACTCAAGAGGCATGTTAGTGTAGGCTCCTTTTATTTTCTTTAGTTGGATATTATATATTTTCCCATACATTTATTTTATCTTTCTTATTTGTAGTGATTGATTCAAATAAGGATAGATGACATCTTCTTAACAATGTAACTATTGCCTATTTTTCGATTGTTGAAGTTATATTTTCCATTAATTTGGTTTTGCCTCCCATTTTTTCAATGTTTGTATCCTCTCTTTTGTCTTGTTATTTATTCATGCTATTATGAGCTTTCATAATACTACTTTTTCTAATGAATTTACATTTCCTTTTGGGAACTAACTTTAATTTTCTCTTTTGATTTCATATCTTTGTTAGAATAGTTTTGTTTGATTTATTTTTTGCACAAAATTTTGGGTTATCTCCCATTTATTTCTTAGTATAATCTTTACAAGGGCCTAATTTTATATTATAAATTTGAAAGTTTACTATAGGGTAGTTTTGCATTTGTAGAACTTACCTTGATTAGTTTTGTGACTATAAAAAAGGCTTGAGATAATTAATGGATGGAAATAAAAATAAGAACTAGTCCTTGGATGTATGTTAATGGAGATAGATTAAGGATCATGTTATTTATCGATGCCAATATTTTAACACACCGCTTGTACACCAATCATGAAGTAAAAGGAAATCTAATGAAAATGAGTCCAAAATGATAAGGAAAAAAAAATTAATTATTGAATTATACATTAAATGATGTTGATGATCAAAATGATTGTTGGTCTAGTAAACTAAATAGAATTTTTTTATAAATAAGAATTTATAAACTTTATAATAACCATTAGAAATTTATAGTAAAAACTCTTTTAAAAAATTTGAAGTAATATCATTCGAACAATCAAAAATATCTTTTCAATTTTCTCTTATTATAGAAAAAGCAAATAAAATGATTTTATTAATAATATTTCTATTTTTACAATAAAAATAAATAATAAGTATTCAAATTAACATGTAAATATATTGAAATATTTCACATCTGAAAAATTATATATTTATTCAAAACAATGAAAAACTTATGATATTATATATTATATATATTTTAAAAAAACATATAATATTATATATATTCAATGATTTCCTTGCTACCTTCAATCACAAATTAAGTTGGAAAGAAGTTATTTTTGGAGCTAGTCTTCATGATAATACTATTGCTAATGGTGTGAGACATGTAATTTTGCTACATATATGGAGAAATAGATGTAAAGCTATTTTAACTAACAATAATGATCATAAGGAAGTTACTTTTTTAAGACTTTATTTTTTTTCTGCCATATTCCTATGTTCTATAATGAAGCCTTGAAGAATCTTACGTTGAGTTTCCAGATTCAACAAATCAAGCTACAAGTTGAATAGTTGTTGAGCAAAAAGAAAGTTTGTATAGCTCAAAGTCTAAGGTCTTTTTTTCAGCTTATATAATGCTATGAAATTTTGTACACTTCTATATTTTGTTGTAATTTTTCAATTTATTGAGTTGCTGCTATGTATAATAAGTTAGTTCAAGATCTTTTTTCAAAACAGATAGATTTTTTTTTTACTAATATACATAATGTAAACAAATAATAATATTATTAAAAATAAATAATAATGACAGTCCTATCAAAATCATATATTTTCACAATCTATAAAAAAATTTATAATATTTTACAATAATAAAAAATAAATAAAAAGAAAACACACTGGGAGCTTCTTAATTTTCAATTAAGTTTTTGCATGGAAAGAAAATCCAAAAGAAAGTCAGTCAATTCACGCGCGTTCTTGGACATTTACTCTAAATTCTGCCCACTTTTCATCTTGTACACGTTAACTACATGAATGTGATTAGCAATACTAACTTTTCGGACCATGTTCTGGCTGACAAAATGTCACATTTGTACTTTTTTAAATATTTTTTTTTGAGTAAGTTTTGCGAGGAACACGAGTCTTTTATTAATTGATATGGAATCATGAATCTTTGTTGATATTTTTTATAATGAAAGTAAAAAAAATAAAAAGTAAAATCATATTTAATAAATTATTTGTTTCATCAAATTAATTATAATCTATTTTTTACTTTTTATAGATTAAAATTTTAATGAATGGATTTAAAAAAATTAATTATGAATTTTTTTTTAGATTAATAATGATATTAATTTAAATTATTTGAAATAATTTAAGCAAAATTTTATAACATATATTTTAAATTATTAAGAATGAATTTATATTTTAAACCATTTAGTTATTAGAATGTTTCAAATATTTTTACGATTTAAAATTTAATTTGTTTATTGTATATATTTAATAATTTTATTTGATTATTTTGATATAAAAATCTTTGGACTTAACTAGACTTGACTTCTAGATAAATCAATAAACTTTACCAATAAATTAAAAATCATTTAAAAATCATCTTTAAATGACTTTGACTTGAGTAAACTAAAATAACGACAGGATAAGGAGTACGGTAATTCTGGAACCGTCCCTTACAAATGTTTCTTCATTTATATGAGGCTGAGAAATAATTATATCCAGAATTTCAGGATACTGGTTTTCATAGAAGAAACAATGACTACCTTTTGCCAGCTAAGCTCCTGTTTTAGCATAGTGCTGCCATGGCTATTGTTTAGCTTACACTTTGCCCACGCCAACATTTTCGACTATGGTGATTTCAACGAATCAAATATAGTGCTGCTAAAGGATGCTTCGATACACTCTCACCGGGCGCTCACCGTAACCAATCAAACCCGGCATTCAATGGGTCGTGTTCTGTACCCCAACCCCATCAAAATAAAAGGCAGCAATAATTCAATCTTACCCTTCAGCACTACCTTTGTCATGTCCATTGGCGTTCCATCTAAGGGCATGAACGGGAACGGGATGGCCTTCATCATGGCTCCCAATAAGTCCGTCGTAGGGGCCGAAGATTCCCAGTACCTTGGACTCGTCTCGCCTAAAACAAATGGTCTCCAATCCAACCATTTTTTAGCAGTCGAATTTGATACGGTTTATAACCCTGATGTTGGAGATATAGACGACAACCATGTTGGAGTTAACCTAAACGGCGTTAAGTCCTTTGAATCTCAGCCGGTAGCCTATTGGTTGGACGATGATCATTTTAACAATTTTAGTCTGAAAAGTGGAGAGAATATGCAAGCCTGGATTGATTATGATCATGTTGAAGACCGGCTTAATGTGACTGTTGCACTATTTGGGATGGAGAAGCCTGTCCGGCCATTGATATCTGTTACGAAATTTAATCTTTCTGTAGTTTTGAAGGAAGATGTGTATGTGGGGTTTTCTGCATCCACAGGCTCTCATGCAGTTGAAGATCATTACATTCTTGGCTGGAGCTTCAGCACGGAAGGTAATGTGAATATAATATTGAAATAGATTTAGAAAAGGACATTGGAGATAACCGTTTAAACCAAAAAATAAGTTTTCATTTTATATTTAGTTTTGTGTTTTTATTATAAGATTTATTTTTAGGTTTGATCAAAGAGGTAGAGGGCTTTCCTAATTTACCAGGTATAATTATAGACCTTTTAGTTTCATCTTCAAGTTTTATGGTTTCTTTTACTTCTGTGTCGGTCTACTCATCTGGACCTGCACTTTTACCAGGTAAAGCGCCGCCCGTAGATCTCTCGGACCCCCCTTCACTCATTAAAAAAAAACAGACAACTAAATCCAGAGGCTTCACGGCCGGTGTGACTGTAGCATCTATGGTTGTGTTCTTTGTAGCTGTTTTCTTTGCACTACTTAAAGTGAAAGAAATAAAAGAGAGGGAGTTGATTGAAGAATGGGAGCTAGAGTTTTGGCCTCACAGAATTCCCTACAAAGAACTAAAAGCTGCCACACAAGGCTTTAGCAATGACCGGCTGGTGGGTTGCGGGGGTTTCGGACGGGTTTACAAGGGCGTTCTCTCCAGAAGCGGGCTTGAAGTTGCAGTGAAATGCATCACAAAGGACTCCACTGAAGGAATGAAGGAATTTATTTCAGAAATCTCAAGCGTGGGTCGTCTCCAGCACAGAAACCTTGTTCAATTGCGGGGCTGGTGCAGGAAAAACAAACAGCTATTTATTGTTTATGAGTACATGCCAAACGGAAGCCTGGATAAATTGATATTCCCAAATCCAGTGGCAAAAGCAGAAGTACTGGCTTGGTTCCGCAGATACGCAATTCTGAAGGGCATCGCTGCAGGGTTGTTATACCTTCACGAGCAATGGGAGCGCAGGGTAGTTCACAGAGACGTGAAATCCAGCAATGTGTTGCTCGACTTGGAGCTTAATGCAAAATTAGGAGATTTTGGGCTTGCTCGTTTGTACGATCACACGCAAAATCCACAGACAACTCAGGTCGTGGGGACTGTTGGGTATATCGCTCCCGAAGTCACAAATACAGGGAAAGTTACTCCAAGCTCCGATGTATTCAGTTTTGGCGTTGTTTTACTGGAAGTTGCATGTGGCAGGAGGCCCGTAGATTTGTGCAAGGACAAAGAACAGATTGTTTTGTTGGATTGGGTGAAGGATCTCTATCAAAATGGCGAAATCTTGCAAGCAGCTGATCCAAATCTTGATGGTGTGTATGATGTGGAAGAAATGGAAAGAGTGCTGAAATTGGGATTGTTTTGTTCTCATCCTCAACCAGAAAAGAGGCTTGGCATTAGAACTGTACTGCAAATACTGGAAGGCCAAGCTCCTTTTCCAGCTCATCAAAATCTTTGGATTTCTGATGATACGAGCTACACAGACTATGACAGTAGTGTTGTTCATATTACAGATGAAGTAACCGCTGATCTATTGGCTTCCATTCCTGCAACCACTTCAACAAGCCATGGCTATGAGATTGATTCTGATTATGATGTTGGCAGATGATGTTAGAAGTCGCAACAATGCTTTGTTCTCTGGTTTCACTGCTGGGCAGCCGTACTCTCCGTACTCATTGTTTCTTAAATATATCTTTATTTTAGTGTTTGTAGTTCAATTTGTTGAGATAAGTAGTGAGGATGATGCTATGTCATAAAAAGTCATTCATCAAGGTTCAAACCTTCAGAAACATATCTAAATTAAGTTTAACATCTAAGTGATATTGATTGTAAGGTTTAACATCTTGATGACTTGATGGATATTTTTAACACCTACGTGACTTTGACCAATAGGATTCCCTTGCATATGACAAATCACTAAATGTACAAGGGTTGATTAAGAATTTTATTATTGTATTGTGAATGAATGAATTGTAATGTAAAAGTGAGGAAGATTATTATACCAGAATTTTTGTGGTAAAATTTTTATTTGCTTTAATATATATATATTTTTTATTGTACATGTTCATCCTATTTGTTTCTACAAAATTACCATGATAGAAATGTAATTATATAATTGTACTTTATATAATATAATTCTTCTATATTTGTAACTCTTAAATATATTATTTCTTAATTCCTCTTGAAAATAAATTTATTATAACATTCAGTCATTTTAATTATTTACTAGTTTTTCTTTCAATTAACTTTTTAAATTTCTTATGCTCAATTTTTTTAATATTTATATTATTATAAATAATGAATAAAATTTATCTAATAAATAATTAATTGATTACCAATTTTTATTTATTTTCTATTTTATTTTTAATTTTCTTACAACCATGAATAAAATCAAAATATTTTAATTTTTTCTTAACTAAAAATTAAAAATATATAATAAAATTAATATCTTTAAAAATAAAACAATATTTATTGTAGCATACATACCTTCCATTGTATTATATTATAGATTATGATGTGTTTATACTAGGCTAGTTATTCTTTGTTGGTTCCACCTTTTATAGGGTAGCATTTGGAACAATTTCTTATATCCTTTTGGTAATATTGGTGGCTTGCTAGATCCAAGGAAACAAATAATTATATGTATAAAATACTTTGGATCAAATTATGATCTATTTAAAATATCTTTGGGTTAGTTCATTTGGTCTCAATTGTCATTTTAAATACTTTTGATCATTTATGGGTTCAAATCTTGATTTGTGGTTGGTGTAGATGAGATTCCATTGTAAAGAGATAAACTCTAGGTCTCACTAGGATAAACTCACAAATTCCAACTATTTCATGTAATCAAATAAAAAAGTAGAGACAAAGTAAGTTTAATATTTTTTATGTTTTATTTTTGGTAATCATAAAAATACTTAAAATCATCATCTTAAAAATATATGTTCATATAATAATTATGAATTTAATATTTTTTTCATATTTAAACATTATAATTTTTATATAAATATTCAATATAATTAATGTATTATTATAATAATTATGTTATAATATAGAATATATAATTTAATATTAAATGTATAATATCTATGTTAAATTTATATTATTTACATTAAGATATTAAATATTATATTTTATTTATGCATATGCAATGATAGTGTAGGTCATATGTAGCTAATGTTTAATTAAAGCTAAAAGAAATATTTTTTATGTTGGATTTATATAGAAGACATAAGAAAACACATTATAAATATTTATATAGATAGAAAAATATATGACACAATGTGACATAATTCAAGATTAAGTTATAGGATAGAATCTTATCCTCATCAATTGGAAGAAAAAAATCTATTGCATTAAGTTAATCTTTGTTTCATATCCAAATCTCATATGTAGATCCTCTCTTACAAATTATATTAGATCTTAATAATTGACTTTTGGTTAAATTTTCTACTTTATGCATCATCTATTGTTACAAACATGTCCAACACAACATATTAAGATAATTTAAATTTTACAATCCTAATCTTCATTCAACAAATAAAACTAACTAATGACAAAATACATTTCTTATATCACTCAACATTTTCAAATTAAAGTATTTAAACGGTTATTCTATTTGTCTAAATTGTGGATTCTTTTGATGATTTAGAAAATAGATTTACTAATTAATTTAAAAATAGTTTGATATAAATTAAAAAGTGCCAAAATAAAATTAGTTCTTAATATATTTATATCCCATCCAAATGTCATCTATAAAATTACATTTTTTATGTCTCTTTCTAGCGTGAATCATTTTTCAAGGGAGAATAGTCTTGATCTCTTAATGTGTAACTGATTCCACCCTTAGTAGTTGATTGATTGCCTATGTGGTTCTCATGGGTCCCTCCAACTCATTTTCATGTCTCTTTAGCCTAGTTGTGCTCATCTATTCCATTTTTTGAAGCACATGATCTCATCCTTAATAAACTCTCTATCACACAATATATACAAGAGACAATCCTAGACAAAGAAGATCAAACTTTACATTGACTAACTAACCAAGGTCTAGCAAGCATATTTCATTATGACACAAACATACACGTGCACAAAGAAATTGTAACCGAGATGGAATGATAGGAACAACTACCACCATTATATGGCCAACATACACCATGGGTCACCGAAAAATTATGAAAAATGTATGTAAATCCTTACATATCCACTACACTAGTGACAAGAAGGTGATCATGCAAAGAGTTGGGATGCAATATGATAAGTGTGGATGGATCTTGTTTACTATGGAGACTATGGATGTGGATTTCATATTAAATGTAGGAAGGATATTTTTATAGATTTTTGAGAGCCAAATATCATTATTTTGGGTGGGAATCATTTGAATTGATCTTATCCATCCAATGATAAGGCCTCATTTTCTTTTTTTATAATATAAAATAGGAAAAATTCTCCCCCATGAGGGGTAGAATTACATTTGAACCATATCCCAGTAAGGAAAAGCTTTTCATAGGAAGGAAAATATGTTCACATTGAGGCTAATAGAGATTATTTAATCTAAATTGAATGTTATGTGAAATTATTGAAAGAAATAAGGTGAAATGAGTTAGTTTCATGAGGAGATAAGTAAGCATTTTAATTTTGGATCAATTTCCTTAGAAGTTCACACTAATGTAAGAATGACCTTCATGGAGACATAACACAATCATCAAAAAACATATGAAAATAATCATAGGGATATGCTAGGAGGAACCAATCTCATGTGAAAATTATATACTAATCATATACCTCCTCATATAGTTATATAAGGACATAGTACATGAACCATATCCATTGTGAAGAATGAATAAAAGAAAATTGAAGAATAGCCACTTGCACATCCTATATGATATTTATGTCACGATCTCTACAAAGAAACAACGCCATATTAATAACCATATTCTCCTTTAAGCACTAGTGCAACTCTTAATCCTTCTAAACTATAGTGTTATAAAAATCCAATCTACTTACTTTCACTAAGATGTGGAGAATCCTTAATACATACTCCACATTCAATGCCATATCACCTGAAAGGAGGTGAAATGTGATGATATTTAAGTCACATTTCTTAATAAGAATAGTGACCAAGTGTGTGTTAAAGTGTATTGTTGGTAGTGCAACCATAAATCTTAAACCTATGACATTTAAGATTTCTCAATTTAAATTCTTATTGATGGGTATTCAATGTAAAAACTAACCATCTATATATTTTTAGGGTACCTATAGATCTATACCTTATATGTGGCAAGTGCATTAAGACATTTTTGGTCCTTTAGAACAATTAGTAAAATAGAATGAGGGGAATCTAAATGGAGGGTGTATTCAATATTCTTAATGATTTTTATAAAGATTCACTTGTGGATGGAACTAGGTCAGTTCTTTATTGATGTCTTGAGATGTCAATAGATTATGGGTTACATGTATATCTCGGTTCCGTGTGTATCAGGGAGACTTGGGCTGTATACTTCATGAGATATTTTTTGTGTTTTCATGTTAAATCTCATAAGATATGAATACAAATTTTTAAGGTAACAATTACCATAGTTGATGCAAGGAGATAGAGATTAAAGATATCAAAGTATTTAGAGCTTGAGGAGATTAAGAGGAATTTGGCTATGTGAATGGGTACGTGTACAAATTAGTGGATATGGTATGTGATCATTGGGCAAGTATAGTGGTAGAAATCATATTTTTATGAGACTCAACATTCTTCTTTATATGAACTAAAAATAAACATTAGTCTAAGGGTTGAAGTGGTGTTGCTTTCTAAAATAGAATCTTGACATGATCTTAATGCTTAACTTTGGTAGAGGTAGATGTTTATGTGTATATTATTTTATGTTTCATCAAAGTGTTAGTCTAAGTGAGATCTCATACTTGTATATACTTGGAAATCAAATATGATCTCATTCTTTAGCTAGAACTAAAATATTTTTTTGAATAATGCCTTAATCTAACGAGTGGTGTCAATAGATGGTGATATGTGTAAAAATCTTGTACACTAAGGAAAAAAAATATAGTCCAAAAAGAACTGCGAAAGGAAATGTGCAAAACAATACTATACACAACACGAATACAACTCTCAGACATTTCACATGAATTTGGGAGACTTTTCACATGAGTTTGGGTGATATTTCAGCAGTAGGTTTGGGAGAAAAAATCGCACGATAAAAGCGGGACAAAAACAGAGATGACGTCGTTTGAAGTACTGTCACGCATATGTAGATGTCGTTTGAAGAACTAACATGCATATGTAGGTGAATTTAGTACGTACTGTCTATTATGCTAGATTAACGCTGCTCATGTTCTTTGCAATACATTCTTTACACGTTGGATACTAATTCTCGGGGATTGCGCCGAATTAGAAGTGTCTGGATAGAGAATTCAAAACGTAGGAAAAAGATGGAAGTGAAGTCAATCAATCCACACTTTCACACATATTAAGACAAAATATCTAATAAATCCTTCCGCGCCTTTTCTCTGCTTCCATATTTTTGTATGCGTGTCTACCGGGGCAGTCGCAGCTATACTATCAATCAAAATGCCTCTAACCTTTTAGTCTTAATGGATCTCTCAATCCTCAGTTTTTGCCTACAGGCTGGTAGAATGCTGACAAGGTTGTGGAGTCGGGCGTTACACCGCCAACCACATTTAATTAAAAAGTTTCTAAAGCCTTTTCAACAAATCCACCTTATGCATGTTGGAAGTGAAGTCCAACTATCGTTTTTCTCTTCCCATTACTCTTCATTTGTCAGAAGTGTAGACAATTTCATTTGTTTTTTCTTTTGAGTTGTTGTGAAAACATTGTAACAAAAAAGTTGTTAATCAAAATTAACAGAGTGACCTTCTTTTCTTGGTGGATGTAGTCATTTTAATGGTGAACCACGTTAAATAACTATCAATTATTTGTCTTCATTTTTTCAATTGTTATAGTTGTTTAGTTTTATGTTTTTCTGCTATTATTGTCACATGGTTAACTCAACAGTGCAGTCCATAAGACCACATTTATTTGGGGTATTTTGTCAAATGGTTCATGTTCTTCATCTATGCTTCTACATTTACACACATGTTTAACACCACAATATTTTATAAAATCAGCTTTCCTTTATGACTATCCATTTTCCTTACAACGCAGAGTTGCATTTGCTTGAAAATTAAACAAGGTCCTATGCAGCTTCTTAGTTTATTTTGGTTAGCAATTGTATGAAACAAAAATCTATATAAACTAGAAAACATAAAAATATTAAAGCAATAAATAGAAATCAGATCAAATCTAGTCTACAAAATACATTGCAAACTTGAAGAAAATATGAAATTGTTGTTCCTCCTTTGAAATGTGGATGCAATCTTATTAGTGTAACACTAAGTATGATTTGATGATGGACTGATTTTGAAAAGATGTGATTACCTAGGTGTGATTGAATTTATAAATCTAGGAGATGTGGATGAGGATGATAACCTGAGTTAACTAGAAAATAACAGAAGTCAACTAAGCTACAAATCAAAATAATACTATTTCAAGACCAAGAGGATAATATTGAATCATTTAATTTGATAATTGGAAAAATCTGCACATGAAATTTACATTCAGAGATTGAGTTTACTGAAGAATAAAGATTGAGATTTTAAATTGAAGCTATGTTAACTGATGGATAGAGAAAGAGTTTCTAAATGGGGACTAAGTTAACTAGCCACTGGACATGGCATTGAGTGATGAAGATTGAAGAGTTAGATTTTCTTTTTTGAAAGTGGAAATTAATTCACATTTAGTTAAATAATAAATTATTATTTAATGAAATGGACAAATATGAGAATTAATAAATGGTAATATGTGGCAAATGAAAATAAATTAATGATGACTAACAAATAATTAATGTGATTAATAATAGGTGAATTATATATGATGATTAGGGTTAAGTTGAATAATTTAGGTGTCTACATTTTTCTTCACTTTGAAGAAATGTTTGAAGTGATATTTTTTCATAGAAAAGTAGTTCAGAAGAAAAATTAGATAAGATGAAGATGAAGATCTTGACATGTCATGATCGGGTAAAAAGTAAGAAATCATAAAAGAACAGATGATTGATGCCCCCTCAAGAGATTGTTTGTGCATAAAATGCATGTGTCATCTCTTGAAAGAAGAGAAGAAGAATGTGATAGATGTTGACTTTGAGATTAGCAACCTTTATTTCATATAGCAATTGATGTTATGCACTATGGTATGTAAGAACTAGTTGACAGTGTATCAATGCATGGATTGACTATTGAGAAAAGAATGATCAATAGGATGTCCCAAAACTCACAAGGAATTTGATGCTCTTGGTAGGTTCATGATGAAGCAACCATAAAACATGACACACATAAATAATAGACCTTTCCCTAGTCTATACCATCCAAATCACACCATGAGAAATAATTTTGGTTACTCTAAGCGGGCATATTATGCATCAAAAGATAAATAAAAATAATCTTTGAAGATCAAATAGATAAACCAAAGAAAAATACAAGAAATGAATAAACACACAAAAATACTGTCTCATGCCAAGGTGTAGAAAGGACTAAAGGATGGATTTGGATCATGTTTGGTTTTGGGAAGGATACATCTTGTATAAGACAAACATCTAGTTTACAAAAGGAAACATCTCATATAAGATAAGTGATGGGTGATAAGGAAATATGTCACGATGGAAAATTATGGTTTTGATTGTATGCTATCGAAGTTATGTTCATTTCTAAGGTTTTACATTGAAATCACATGTTTAAAGTATGATATTTGATGGTTTGAAGTACATTTCGATGTTTGATGTTTGTTTATATTTATTGATGGATTTGTAGAAGCATGCAACTTGTCAACTATGAAAGGTATCCTAGTCACTAAGTAGGTCAACTTGATGGTTTGAAGTTTGGAGGTAATGGCTTATTAGGTTTAAGATTTTTAATGAGAGGTAAGTAAATCAAGTTCTTTTCTAGATGTTCAACATGGTGTTATGGAGGGTATCGGGTAAGGGAGTAAATTGTGTTTTTGGATCCCCAAATGTAAAAGGATTTGTATTCTTTATAGCAACCACTTGGGTATGAATATGTTGGGTTGGTTGAGGGGGATTTAGTTGAAGGAATCCTTTATTATGTTTCCTAAAAGGTTGGTAATTGTTTTGATTTGCGGATCCAAACTTTTTAGGACAGAGCTAGAGGTGGGTTTTGTTTCACGACTACTAACTGAGTTTTGATAATCACGAAGGGTGGTGCACAAGTATATGAAGGAGGGAAATTTCATCATGCCAAGCTTATCTTGTATTTTAGTTTGTAAGTTCTTAATGAACATTCGTTGAAGGTGAGGATCAAGAATATTTACATCAATTTGGGAATAAAAAATTTGGTAGCGTGAAATGAAGTCAGTAACCTTTTCATCATCCTTTTGCTTACATCTCATCAAATCAACTAGTGTCATCTTAGGAGTCATGTGCACTTGGAAATGGTTGATAAATGCCTCAACAAGTTTATTGAATGAATGAATTGAGTTATTCGGTAATGAGGAAAAGCATTCTAAAGTGGTATCTTTCAAGGACCCAGGGAAAAGCTTAGCCAATAGCTTACCTTCAAGGAAAAAATCACTACATAAGGCAATGTAAGAAGAAACATGGTTAGAAGGATCTCCTTTCCCTCCATATTTCAAAAACCTAGGAATCTCTATACATTGTGGTATCAGTGTTCTTAATATCTCCAGGGATAGGGGATTGCTTTTGAGATAGTATGATGGTTGGCCATTTTGCTTATGTTTTATGGTGGAAATTTTCTTTTGAAGGGATGAAACATTTTGCATATTGAGTTGGTTAAGGATAGTGTCATTGGTTGTGTTTTGAGATGGAGGTGAATATGGTGGAGGTGTATATGTGTTTGAGGGGGAAGTGAATGGAATACTTATGGGAGGTAAAGTGGTAGGAAATATGATGTGAGGTGCCAAAAGGTTATGAGGATTGGTAGTGGAAATACCCAAGGTAAGGTAGGAATGACATTATTAGTAGGTTGCACTGTTGTGGTAACTTGAGGGTTGGTATAGGTGAGAATAGAGGGAATGGTTGTAGGAGGAGGAAATTGATTTGCTCCTTGACTTTTAGTTTTGTTCAAAGTTTGAGCACTAGTCATTGAGGTAAGATGTTTGCCACAAATCTAAGCTAATTTATGCACAAGTTCTATTCCTTGTTCAATTTCAAGTATGTGGTGTATATTATCTATGGTAGGGATATCAGTGTTGGAAATATTTTAAGTACTCACTTGATGTTGTAAGTTTGCTAATTCTTCATGGATTTGGATTATGTTTTCTTGAGGGATACTAGCAACCATTTTTCTAACACTTGTCATAATACTTGAAGGTAAAGAGTTGTCAAGGGTTTAGTCCATACCTAGTGGACTACTGTCAACACTGTAAGTGAAAGAGCTAGATAATGCAATGTTCATGACAAGTTTGTTATTGTGGGATGACATGAGTCTCAAACTACGTCTCACTATAGTATTATCAATAGGACACCAAGTTGTAAAGCTCATGCAAAGGACAATCAATGAATGCAATGAACACAAGGTAAATGATATGCTTTAATTCAAATTCTTATGTTTACAAATGAACTTCAAAATGAAAACAAATTAAGCTAGATCTAATGAAATGAATGTAATAGAAACTTAGAAAATTGAAACAAAGATCTAACAACAATAAACAAAAGCTCAAAAATAAAGTTTTTAATGCTAGAAAATGTAGATTTAGGTCTAATATCGAACTAAATCACCTAGAGTGGTGAATGAGTCCTATTGATGCCTAAAATTTTCAAGCAAAACCCTTATAGGAAAACTCTTAGTTAGTGGGGGGCCAATTGCGCTAAAGTGAGTGATCTTCATGTTTTTAAAGAAGCCAACTCCTTCTATATTTGGGGGGTTTAGAATGGGAAAAGGAAGCAGATATATAAAAATAAAGATCCAACCTCAGGCGATGTGCCAAGATGTAGGTATGGGAACATTAAATCTTCCTTTTAGACAGGATTTAAGGTCCCATTCAACAATCTGCATGTCTGAAAGTAATAGAAAGTATAGATGAAAAACTCAACCAGTTTATTAAATAACATAAAATAAATTCCATACACATTCACTAAAAAGAAGAGTCCAAGACATGGTCTAAATCAACAAACTTATATTGAAATTATAGAAGTTTTGCAAATAAACCACTTAATACAATAACGACATAGTATAATGTTTTGTCAACTAGCTAAGAAACAGAAAGGCCGAACAACAATGGCATAGTCTGTGAATCTTAATACAATAATCTAAAACAATACAAAGGCCTAGTGTCTTTCCCTAATTTTTCTATGTATTTTTTGAACTCAGAACCCCTTTTCAGAAAGCTGAAATAGTATATATAGAGAATCATCCCACAGCCTAAGAGCTAGTAATAGAAAAAGATTCCTTAACATGAGCAATGATGTCCATCGCAATGATTTCCCAAGGCCATTGCAACAAAAAAGATTTGCAATCATAGAATGTAGTTGCCTTTGAACTAGATGCATCCCCCTATGAATGATGACTGTGGTCCTAGTGTGAAATCAACAAAAATTCCATGCAGAAACATGTCATTCACCACAGAGTTGGCTAGGACACGTGGTGACAAGATGGGGCGCAATGTTCATTCTTCACTTTTGATGCTAAAATTCCTCACAAAGAAGACACATGGAGAAGAATTCTTCATCTCGACCATTGATTGTGGGGCCTGTCAAAAGGTGCCCACAGAAGGATGCTACATGACAAGCGGGCAGAGCTCAGTAGAGAAGCAAAGGGGAGTAGGCTTAGAAAGGCCCGCATTGTTGACATGTGGAGGCATGGTGGGGCTCGATAGAGAAGCAAGGGAGGAAATCCATCCAAGGAGCATGCAACAAACATGTGGAGGAAGCAAACTGTGAAGCTCTTCAAAGAGGGTATAGAGATATTCAAATACATGAGGCACATGCCGAGACCAAACAAAAAGAATCATCAACTCGAAGGGAGCTCTAGGAATTTTCAATCCATAGCTTTTGGTGACTACTAGGGGCCTTTTGTCCGTAGAATGGGAACCCAAAAATTTTGGTTCAAGGACCAGAGCCTTATCCATTGGGCAACTGAGTTAGAGCTTTGAGAGTGTGGTCTGTAAGGGAAGCCAGTTAGCCTCAGATGGTATCGATATGGCTCACAGATTCTCTTGTGCCTCATGCATATCAATTATTTATTTGAAGGGTAGGTTCATGGATATTTCGGTACTAAAATCAAGTTGAAAGAGTAGCTGCACTATCTAATGGGTGACGCCTTCAATGTCCTCAACAATAGGGGTTGACTGAAATTTTGAAAGGAAGATAAATCCTACTGATTCTCCTTGATTTTTGCTGTGATATACTCTACTATGGCCACTGAATCATTAGAAAGAAACAGGGAGGGAAAGCCCATTTGAATCAATTAGGAGAATGTCATTTGTATATTATTCATAGTCCAACTTAGTGTTGTCAAGAAATCATTGGCATGGAGGATGGCCACATGGCAATGAATTCTTTCACCTTCTTGGCTACTGACCTCCGATCTCCAATCTCTGCATTCACCGGGTCCTCATTCACCACCGTGTATAACCTATCAAGCAACTTCTCTACCTCAAGCACCCTCTCCGTAATGAACTATGGGAACTACTCAATTGTTCCACGCACCTCTCTTCTCAAACTTGTCGCTTTCACCATGAATTGTAGCGCCGACTAAAGAGTTAGACAGAAAGTCTTGACTTTTTCCCAGTAGGAAATATATAGTTGTTGGGCTACTGAAAGGAGATTAGACTGAGTAGCAAGGGGTTGGGGAGGATTCTTCAAAACAAAAATTTCCATCACCTTAGATTCGACGTCCTATGTCAGCTCTTCAATTTTCTTATTTTCTGTTGAAAGCTATCCCTACAGAGTTTCTAGCTCATCATTCTTGCTTTGCAATAACTCCTCGGCTTGGCTCTAAGTTTCATATTCTCTTTCTAAGGAGATCCTTACTTCCTGGATCTCTTTTTTGAGCTGAGCTTGTTTGTTCTAGAGCTCCTGATCCTTTTGTTGCATTCCTTGCTCCAATTGAGCTCATTGTTGCCTATGTTCTTCAATTTTTTGTTGCATTTCTCCCTTTGCCTGAGCCGACTAGTCTTATAATTCCTAGTCTTTCTGTTGTAGTCTAGTAACCACTTTGGGATCCAAGGATTGGAACTTTGCAAGTTATTCCTAGAGTTTAGTGTTCTCCTCTTGTGTTTGTTGAGACAAGCGTGCAACTTCAACATCCCTTGCCTTGTCCTTTTTTAGTAGGACCTCCATCCTTTCCCTAACATTTTTGAGTTGGTCCTCCCTCTTTTTTAGTTGGAAACTATGCTTGAGGAAGTCAATAGTCACTACTCATTGGGTTTCCTCCATTAGCTCAACTTTATCTTGCAGCCAGACTACGCACAGATCAATCCCTACAACATGGATCTTATAATCCTCTACTTGCATCTCCCCCTGTAATTTGATCATGTTTAGATGCATGGTTGCAAATTGCAATGACTGCTGAACTTCATTGAAAAGGGTCTAGATGCATGGATTGACCGGCTTTGTAGCATCTTTTGCTTTCCTCTTTTGGACCTTGATAGCCCATGCTGCTTTTGTTCTATCACCATCCCCAATAAATTCTAATAGTGATCTAATTAGCTCACCAGCAAAGGGCACATCGGGAAGAAGAGAAAAAGGGAACAAGAGAGTTGTGGTCCCGATTGATGTCTCCTTCGGTAGAGAGACCATTAATGGGAGAACAAGGGAGTGTTATACCGAGGCCCAATCTGAGAAGTGACAAAAAGACTCATGGGGAGTGGTAGCAATAACAAAGATGCAATAGATACCATCTGTTGGGAAACCTGAGTTAGATCTGATATGGTGGGAGCAAAAGGAGTAGCAATGGTAGATCTAGATTGGGTTGTGACAAATGGTGGAACAGACCATGGGGGAGTAAAAGCTAATTATCTACCTTGGGAGAATTGGGAGAAACCTCTTGTGACTATGGAAGCAGAAGCAAAAAAGAAAGGCCAGTAGTCAAAATAATTAGAGGTATAGATACAACAGAGGTAATCAAAGATTATGTAGCGAGAAGATAGGGAGAGAAAGATACATGAGGCATGGATGAATTCAATCCTTGGCTCATTGCAGGTTCCTGTGAGCCCTCTCCAGAGGTTGCATCCATGTGTTACCTCTTATCAAGTGGAAAATTGTCCACCTCCACAATATCCAAAGGTTGCTGGGCTACCCTAGATCTTTTTGCAACCCCTAAATGTGGTCGTGAGGCCCCTGACTATGACATAGTCACCTACACTTTTAGTGGAGTTTTGTTGGGTTGCTCCACCATTTTTTCTAGTTTTCTGTGTTGGGGCCTTTTTCACCTCCTTTTCCTTCACTGTATATATGTCTTAGCTTCCTCCAGATCTATATCCTCATCATCGCTTGCATCAGTATCTTCATGTCCTCTATTCCATAGATCATCAAACCTTTCATCCTCGTCTGTCTCCTGGAATGGGGCATTAAGGCATTTTCTCTCTTGACAATAAATCTAGAAGGCTGCAATTTTCTCTTCACTGGACATTGCAAATGCTTGACCAATTCATTACGAAGGGTGGCCCCCATTTTAAGCTTGTCATTGGGCTTCTCTAAAGGGAAATAAAAAGAGAGCCATGGTGGCCTCCTATCTTCAGTAGGAATATAGGCCAGGTCCACAAATAGATCATCCTAGTTTGAATGCAAATTCTGTTGAGCCTCCTAGTAAGGCCTGGAGCTATAAGTCATGCTAACGTTCAGGTCTGCTATGTCATTATCAGGGTTATATTGCTACTTTTCACAAATTAATACCATCCCCAAATGAGCCAACTTTGCTTCTAGTAGACCATGTGTCTACTTCTTTACCATTATCACCATTTTGAAGCACCTTTAGGGCCAATAGCCTATTTTTGATGCATACTGAGAGTCAGAATTGTTCCTTGGTAAAGCCATGCAATTGAACAAATGTGAAATCCTCCCAGAGAAACCAATCACAAGGAGGATGGAAACTCTACATCCACCTTGTTTGCTCAACGAAAAGCTGATAAAGCATGCAATCCTCACCAAAATCTTACAAAATTGGAGTCAAGAAACACTTTGAAAATGCATAGTAATCATAAGTTGCAAAAAGGAGGGGAGTCGATATGGAAACTATCCTTCTTACTCATTTTTCATCAAAAATATCCAAGCCCATCCATTTTTTGAAGAAGTCAAGGTTTTGGTGCAAAACCATGTGAGCAAGGAGACAAGAAAACTTGAACTTATGTTGTGTGTTGTATTCTTTGATTTGGTTTAGCATTTCCCATACAATGACTTCTGTGAAGTCATACCAAAATAAAGAATGTTGTCTCCTCAACTAAAAACCCAGACCCATTTCAAACTCTTCCACTTTCCTATTGTTTTCCATGCCACAAACAAAAGCCATCATAGAGAAGGCCTCCTACAAGTCTGAGCTAAAAGCATTGTGCATGATCAAAATCTATAACGACTTTGTAAAATCTTCCTTAGGCCTTATGGTCTCTTGGTTATAAAAGCTCAAAGCGAGATCTTTGGTCTGCCAAAACTCTTATGCCCTTTCTAGAGTGAACGTCTCCATCTTTTCTGCTCTAGAGCCCCTTCTAGGAAGGATGCATAGCATATTCCTTATATCCTCCACATTGATCATGACTCTGAGTTCCTGACCTTCAAAGGCATCAGTATCTAGGTTAAAATGATGAATGCACTCATGAACCAGTTCTGGGTTGTAATGCACAAAAGGAACCATATATTGCGGGAGACCATAGAACTATAGCTTGTACGTAAAATACTATTGGCTAGTGGATTGTTTCATTCTCTCACAGGCTGCTTTCCTAAGACTCTAGGGTTAGTTTTAAGGATAGGGTCATGAATGTTATCCTATTCTTCCATTATTAGGGTCTGGTCCATGTGAGCTTTCTTGTCCATGACATGGGTGTGGATCCACTTTGGCTTCTCTGCCATCCTAGGTGAAGCATAAGAGATGTCACTAAAAATATTGGCCACTGGTGCTGCACACATGGCATCAAATAAGCTTTGGGTCACCTCTCCCTATGCTTCCCTTGAAGGATTTTGGGCCATTTTAGGATTTTGTGGACCTTTGCAATGCTCAAATTCCTGCAAGTCACTTGGGTTCTTCAACAAATTTTGCACTCAAAGCTCTTCACACTAAATAGCGTACTCAGGAAACTCTTCACAGTGTTGTTCCTTCTCATGCAACACTTAGCCTTTTCTTGACTTGAAGTTATAGACAATGGTTTCCTTTTTGTAATAAATTTGACATGTACTACCAACTCTCTTGTTCATGCAAAATGAATTCCTTGCCCTTTGAAAAGATAATAATTCATAATGATGATTAGTCATTATGTCGTATGACATGATTTCTTGGGAAATTGAGCCAGCGATTGAAGGCATACAAAACCTTTTGCATGCTTTCCAATTAATAACCTAAAAAGAATGATTAGGCTAAAAGCATAATGAGTACACAAAAAGATTTGAGTTCATCCTTGGGGAAATAAAAATTCCCACAGTGTGACACATCAACACTCGACTGTGCAGACGATCACTTGGGACTACACTAGTTTTAGCTAATTAATTACTTCTTCTTAACTTCACACAAAAAAATTCGTACACAACCGATACAACTGGGTGGGATTCTCAAGTTTTCTCATGGTGGGAATTTCGAGTTGGCTCCTGATTGGATTTTTGAGTTAATAATCGATTAGAATCATGCTTATTGCATGCATGTACCTCAATTGTTTCTATAAATAGACCCAAAGACAATAACCAAATTGCAATTCGTAATTGGGAAGAATTTGAATTTGGTAGTTCGAATTAGAAATAGGCATGCAATGAATACTATAATTAGGCTCACTAGAAATAGGTCTCAGGAAACATTTCTAGGTGAAATTTCTAGCAAGTGTCTAAAATGTATGATGAAGAACAAGCATTCTTTGACAATCATAGCAATGAAGTGGATACTAAGTAGGGATTGCATAGAATATGAGGATACTTGTATAGGGTTAATACTAAAATTTTCTTCCATTTCGTTGCTTCCTTGCTTGATATACAGGTACCTAAGCAGATGAATTTGTGACTCACAATGGAAATCTTTCCAAAGTGCTATCTTGGTGGCCTAGACAAAGTGGTGAAAAATGCAGTGTATGGCCATGGTATTCCCATGGTGAGTGACCTCTGCAGACACATTGAAGAATATGCAATGGTGTCATGGGTACCCTTCCTGAGAAGGTTTTGCATTTTGACAATTAGAGAGCACTGCCAGAGAGTTGCTCATGCTTGCCGGTTCTTGTTGCACTGCTACAACGTGGTCCTGTTCTACGTCGTCGAGTTGTACACCTATTTCAAAAACCTAGTGTATCCTCCACCAATTGCCATTACTATTGTTGACACTGATGCTTTTGTTAATGCTCCTACTACTGTTAATGCTCCTACTGCTATTCCCGAGGCTATTGATGAAGTTGTTCCAGATGTTGTTGACAAAGTCATTCCAGATGTTGTTGATGCTCCTGTTGCTCCAGTTTGAAGAATGAACTCTCTCCTCTCATTTTTTTGTATATATTCCTTGAAAGGATTTTAATACATATTCAAAAGCTTGCATAGTATATTTATATACTTCGAAAAGTATGGCCCAAGAGCCATTTTGGAATTTTAATGCCAAAGCATATAGTGTACCTTATAATGAATATACAACCTTTTAATCAATTGTTTTCTCTTTTGCTTTCTCTGCTTATGCATTGTGGGTTCCATTCTCTACTTCTTGTATTATGGGTTCTATTTTGAAAGACCGACTGAACAAAAAACACAAAAAACACAATGAAAATTTTCATAATTACATATCTACACTAGAAAAACAATTAATGAAGCTTAATTGAACAATTTGAGGTGGATTATGTTAATTGGAATCCCCAATTCTTCTTTTTCCATATTTTCTAGTCCAAATGCATTATGTTTCTTGCATTGAATAATATGAAAAGGGCCTTCCCACAGGCTATCAAACTTTCTATGTAGGCCAGGCTTCACGACCCTTTCATTGAATTTTAGCACTACATCACATTTAAGACCCTAGTTTGAGGTCTTCTTGTTAGACCATCTTTTAACCACTTGTTGGCGGTTAGACATGGCTATTAGAGCCTTTTCTCTTTTCTCCTGTGCCTCCAACAACTCAACCAACTGGACCTCCATGGCTCCATTTTGTTCAACTTCTAGATATTTGAGTAGCTGTATTGTGGGAATTTCAATGGAGATGGGCAACAACGCTTCCTTCCCATATACCAGCTCATACGACGAAGTATTAAGGACTTGCTTAGGATTTATCCAGTCTACCCAAAGCACTACCTATAATTTCTTATGCCACTCTTTTTTATGCTCTAACCCTATTATTTTAATGAATCAGACTAAATTTTTATTAGTTGATTTGCGGTGTGTGCAGGATCATCATGGAAAAAATAGGCCCTTAAGTGGCAAAAAAAATAGAAAAATTAGAGTTAGGAAGCTTGATGTAAAAATTTGAATAAGTTATCTATATTATTTTAAAAATACGTAAGAATATCCTTTAAAAACTACATTCAATTTTCTACAAATTCTATTCTTACCTAAATTCTATTAAAAAGTACTTATATTATTTCAATGCAGTAGTACTTAAATTTTAGGGAAAAAATAAGTAGTTGTCTATCTGACCACCCTAACCTAAATTAAATGATAATATTTTTTTATAAAATTCTAGATATAAGTAGATCAATCATGTTCCGTTGTGATGCATTTTTTTTCGTAATTTTTTTCCAAGTAAATAATTAATTATGATTTTTTTGTTACAACTTTTAAAAATATTAAAAAAATTGTATGTCCTGACCACCTTTTAACTTGGTCAAAACTTCATATTTTTTTTTAATCCTATATTACAATAAAAGTATAGAATGTGACGCATGCTCTATTGAAAAAAATATGATACCGCTTTGAAAGCTATAGATGTTTTTCATCACCTATCAATTAGGACTTTAGTCAGTAATTCAAAGAGGTTCTGGAATAATAATTATTTATTAAATCTAAATTAAAGCATAATTTATATTGGTGGAAAGTTGAGAATATCCTTTAAAAACCCTTTTCGCTTCATCAATTTTGGGTAAAAAGAAAGCTGTTAGCCACATACCCTATTAATATGTTCATCATATCGCCACTTTTTGCCTTATCATGATCTTGCACATACCCCTTTGCTAGACCATTTCCCTGTAGTAGTAGTTTAAAGATGTTTTTAGGAATATGTCATGATTGAGTACAAATTGACATACCTTTGAGCCCAAGAAAGCATTACCATTTTTGGAGATGATGGTCTTCGGTGGGCTAAACCTTGTCAACATTTCTTTGAGAAAGTTCACAATCTCCACCTTCATCACATTCTTCAAGGGCATGGCCTCGACCCATCTGGTAGAGTAGTTTGTAGCTGTGAGGATCCATTTGTGTCCAACACTGGAGGTGGGATTAATCATCCCATAAAATCAAGGCCCCATTGTGCAAAGGGTTCATCAAGCACTTTTAGATTGAGGGGCATTGCTGAGTTTTTCCTTCTTCATGTGAAGAATTGGCATTATTTGCATCCCTTAACCAAAGAGTGCGAGTCATTAAATAGTGCAGGCCAAAAATATATGGCACACATAATTTTGATGGTGGTGGTCTTTGCAGAGAAGTTTCTTCCTATGGGACTGTTGTGAAATATGTCTAGAATTTTCTTTGCCTGGTTTGTGGTGACACACCACAACAAAATTCCATTGAAGTTCCTTTTAAAAAGGACTCCTTCGATGAGAACATATCCTCTATTTTGCAATTTGTAGAATCTTTTCTTCTGAGAAGGGAGGCCCATTAGATATTTCTAGGTCTGCATAAATCTCATCCTATCTGCCAACTAGTAACCTTCAGACTTAGTTTCATTCATCAGGATCAGCTCGGCTTGTTCCTCTTTAGTGCCATTTCTTGATAATGCACCAAATACTCACACAGTCCTCTCCCTCGACGGTCTTCATGGGCATGGCCTCAATGTCATATTCTAGGATTTTAGTAATCTAGTTGGCCTTTTTTTTGTGATTTTTCCTTCCATAATGTATTTGTGCACACTAGAATGTGCAAATATACAACCACCTTGTTGCAAGATATGAGGTGTCAGAACTTCTTGAGCCCCTTAACAATGGAAAATTCTTTCCTTTCAATGAATTTATAATTCATTTCACAATCCTTTAAGGTTTGGGAGTGGAATGCTATCAGATGTTTTCCATTTCCTTCATCATCCTTTTGGGTCAAAACAATAGCAATGCTAGATTTGCTACTGAACACATGTATATTATGAAGTGCTTTGATAGGTTTGGGTTTACCAACACAAGAGCTAAAGAAATAACATCCTTAACCTTTTCAAAGGCTTCTCTGGCCTCTTTTTTCCATTTGAATAATTGATCCTTCTTGAGCATCAAGGTAATAGGTCTAATTAGTCCTACAAAATCATAAATGAATTTTCTCACAAAGTTTACCTTCCCTAGAAAGGACTGAACTCCCTTCTTGTTGACTGGTAGGGGAAACTCCTTGATTGCCTTCACCCACTCTGGGTCAATTTCAATTCCATCTTTGGACACCATGTGTCCCAATAGTTTTCCTTACGAAACTCCAAAAACACATTTTTTTGGGTTTAGGGATACCTCGAACTCCTGACATCTTTTAAAAACCATTTGTAGATGGTAAAAATGATCATCTTTAGACTTAGAGAATACATTCAAATCATCCAAGTAGATTAGAATAATCTTGTTGATCAATTATTTGAAAGCAATATCCATTGCCCGCTGGAAGGTAGCTCTTGCATTTGAGAGACTGGAGGGAATTTTTGTGTAGGAAAATGTTCCCCATTCAGTAGTGAACATAGTTTTGTGTCAGTCCTCCTCTTTTACCTAGATTTGGTTGTAATCGAGGAAGCTTTCTAGTAGAGAAAACATTTCCGAGCAACCACTGTTTGCAAGATAGACTCCATGGAGGGCAAGGGGTAGTGGTCCTTTAGGGATGCTCTGTTTGGGTCCCAAAAATCAACACATAGGCAAGATGTCTCCATTATTTTTTATACAAGAACCAGGTTGGACACCCATGTGTTGTGCTTGATCAGGAAGATGATCTGGGACTAAATTAGCTTTGTTAACTCTTGGGCCATTAGTGCCTCAATCTTCAGATTTACTACTCTCTACTTCTGGAAGACGGATTTTGCTCCTTTTGTTAGTTCTATAGTATGCTAGATGATTTCAGGATCATATCCCCTGAGGTCATCATATTACCAGGCCACTACTCCTTCATATTTCTCACAAAACTAAAAGATCCTTTCTTTATCATGTTGTGGGACATCTTTTCCAACCTTGAGCATCCTTCCATCCCTAACCTGAAGATTTTCATAGTCTCTTTTTTCTGCTACAAACTTCCTCTTGTCATTACTTGCATTGTCACAATCGAATAGGTTTTTGAGAGTGACCAGTCCTTTTGGGAGCTTATTGGACCTTAACTAAATAATTTTCCCTTCATAGGCCTCAAAAATTTTTAGCTGGAGTTGCTCCACAAAATCTCCTAACTATTGGATGAATGAGGTGATGTGTTCATCACTTTCAAATTATTGCCAACTCTAATCATTATCTAGGATTTTCGGTCAGAAAATCACTCGAAGAAAGTGTATATTATGAATTAGGTTTGAAACAGGGTCAAATTGAGATCCGATTGCTACCATACGATTTGCATCTACATTTTTTTTATGGGCACTGTCTAGATATTGAAGGCTTCAAAGCTTTCAATCAGGTCCTAGACTCTATGTCTATAGGATCTCATGCAGACATTCTTGGCTATAGAGAACCCTCGAACTAGATTGACCACTAGCTCTGAGTCTCCTAACACCATTATTTACTTGATGCCCATTCATTCCACAAGACTTAGACCTTGCACTAGGCCCTCATATTCAGCTTCGTTGTTCGAACAAGCCAACTGAAAGTGAAAAGACCTGTCTTTTCATTGGATGGGGATGTCAAACATATCCCAACTCATGCACCAACTGTACATCTTGCTCCATCAAAATGTAGTGTCCATATCTCTAAGACTTGATCACCCTCAAATTCCTTTATGAACTTCAACATCACTTGATCCTCATCATAGATGACATAGGTTCCCAATCTTGTGGCATGATAATTTCCAAAAGGATCAGTGTCTATATATTCGCTCAAGAGGACCTCTTCCTGATCAGTCTGGTCTCTGATCACCTTCTAATCCTCTAGTAGCTCAGTATAATACATTTCCTCTTTGGTGATAGAGGTATGATTGGCCTCAAAGTTGATTATGGCTTCATCTGCCACATGTTTTGAATGTAGATGTTTGGATACTATCTTCATTTTAGCTCCATGGTATGTGCATGATCATGATGGGCCAAAAAGTGGCAATATGATGGGTATGTGTAGGGTATGTGGCTGACAAATTTTTTTTACCCAAAATTGATGAAACAAAAAGGGTTTTTAAAGGATATTCTCAGCTTTCCACCAATATAAATTATGTTTATTTTGAATTTAATAAATAATTATTATTCATTTTCTATTTGAATTATAACTAAAGTCCTATTGATAGGTGATTGAAAAACATCTATAGCTTTCAAACGATATCACATTTTTGAATCTGAAACATGTGTCACATTCTATGCTTTGCATACTAGGATTAGAAAAATGAATTTCATGAAGTTTTGAACAAGTTAAGGTGGTTAGACATATGAGTTTTTTATTTTTTAAAAGTAAAAAAATCATAATTAATTATTTACTTGGAAAAAAATTACAAAAATTTGCATCACATCTGGACATGAGTCATCTACTTATATCTAAAATATTATAAAAAATATTATCATTTTATTGTGGTTACGGTGGTCGATAGACACCTACTTCTTATTTTTCCTTGAAATTTAAGTACTACTACATTGAAATTTAAAATTTTCACCAAATAGATTTAAAAAAAAACCTAGTAGTTTAGAAACTACATTCAATTTGCTATAGATTCTATTCTTACATATTTTTGAAATAATACAATTAAATTATTCATTTTTTTACGTCAAGTTGCCTAACTCTGATATTTCTAAATTTTTTGCCACTTAAGGGATTTTTTTTTCCATGACGATCCTGCACATACCCTCCATGTTTGGTCTGGAGGATCAAGTGTGACTAGTTCAAGGAAAGATATCCGGCTATCTTGGAAGTGAATTCCCGAGATAAGCAAAGAACGAACATGGGGGGAACATCTATGATCATGGTATCTTGTGGAACTGTAATGCTAGGGTAGGAAAATAGAGTGAAGGGGAGATCCTTAATGATACCTACGATTTCAACCTTTTTCCCATCAAGCTGCATAACCCCTCTTTTTAAAGGTTCATAGCTAAGGCCTAAGGCTTCAACTATCTGCTTGGGCATGATTGTGGTAGTAGCACTAGAGTCAATCATATAATTGTGCACCAACTTCTTACCCATAATAAGAGTTAGGAAAAAGGGTTTCAGTTTTTCCTTACCTCTAACTTCGGTAGATGTTTCCTCAATACTATTTGTGAGGAATTTGGCCAGAGGTGATGAATCAACGACCTTTCCCTTAAGAGATTCCTTTGTTGGCTCAGTGCTTGTATCTTTGAGTAGGGATTTATGCTCTGGAATAGCTAAAATATCCCAAAGAGATACATTAGAAGAGGATTTCTTCAATTGTTCTACCACATTGAATGACAATGGATGTAAAAGCTTATGGTCCTTAGCCTTTGTTATAACAATCTCCTTTCATCGTTGAAAGTGTTGTACAATTATGAAGCTGCTAGTTGTTTGGTCAGGGACACTTTTGGTGTGTGGGACAACCGGGTCACCCGTGAATCTCCTCTTTGAGTGAGTGTTATAATATGATTTCACTTGTGAGGCCTTGGATGTGGAGGCCTCATTTTCAAACACTGCTTCCTCTTCTTCCATCCATGAGAAGAGAACATGGTCTAGAGCCATGTCAATCCCTTGCTCCAGGCACATTCCTTACATTTGCATAGTGAGTACTGCATTTTCCATTTGCGAAGAGGCATATTCAAAACCTCTTGAATTTGACACCATGCCTTGACTATGTTGTTCCACCACTCTTTGTTGTAGATTGTCGTGTGGGAAATTTTGGGGCATATGTGCAAGTCATTGCAAGGGAAGCACCAAGGATTGATGTCATCAACAAGATTATTTTTCCTTGTTGTCAGCTCTCTACTCGAGCTTGGGTGAGTGTTCTATAGTGGAGTAGGCACCGATACCATCTGATTACTTGTTTGAGTCTATGGATTTGTAAGCGAGCCTCCTTGGAACTGGTTTTGCTAGTAGGGAGATTTTATGCCTTGGTAGTTTTGGAAAGTTGGCTTCAGAGGCATGTACTGGTTCCGCTTGATGGTAGTTATTTCATTTGAGATGATTTGGAACAACTCCTTTACATCACTCATCTCATCTTTTGAAGAATTAGACATAGAAGCAACACTTTGTGGTGCGCTCAGATATGCGTACATAGATTGGGGAGGAGTGGACGCACTGGTAGATGCTATCTCTTGGGCGAGAATCGACAATTCTAGAAATATAGGCATAGTGGGCCGAGGTGGTAACTTTTTAACATAGATTAGATTATTCTTTGCTTGAACAACAATGCTATATGCATTTGGAAAGGTGTTCCCACCAAGGGACTATATCATCGCTGAAATGTGGGCATTGAGAGACTTCAGATAGAACATGAATGCCAAATCTACAAGTGGATGGATTATAGGTTGAATCCTTTGCCAATTCGTGTGAAGCCGGACATTAAAGTTAGTCATGGCTTCTTGAGGGACCTGCTTTATGGTCACCAATTGTTGATATAGTGAAGACCGATCTCCATTATTTGAAAATATCTCGTAGAAAGGATCTTCGAGCTAATCCCAGGTACTGATAGTATTGGCTCCCAAAGTGTGATACCAATCTAGTGCTCTTCCTTTCAAAGAGGCTGTGAGCAACCTTAGCGTGACATTTTGGCCGATAACACCATGCACCAAACACACGTCTGCCACATCTTGTAGGTGTTTGGATGGTGTTTTTGAGCCTTCCTCGGTGAATTTTGGCACAAATTTTAAAGTAGAGGATGGGATAGGGGCCCAAATGGTGGGTGCTATTGGTGCGATAAGGGGGATTTCGGTGTCCCATGCCACATAATTTCTATTAGCAATTGGCAACATGGATAGTGGAGGGATCAAAATGTTCAATGGATAGGTTCTTCTCTGTATTATTACCAACGGTGGCACTAGCAGGCTAGGGTTATTCACTGTTTGGGATCTCGTAATAGGTTGATGACTCATACACCCACTTTAGATTTAGATACATTTAAGCAATCCCATCGGGCATGCCAAAAAGAGAAACTGTTGATGCATAAAATTGTCAAGAAACAACCTTATGAGAAACTCGGTTAATTGGGGGATGAATTGCGCTAAACTGAGTGACCTTTGGGTCTTTAAAGAAGCTGACTCCTTCTGTATTTGGGGGTTTTGGAATGGGAAAAGGAAGAAAATATATAAAAATAAAGATCTAACCTAAGACAATGAACCAAGATGTAGGTGTGGGAACAATAAATCTTACTTTCAGATGGGATTTAAGGGTCTGTTCAACAATCTACATGTCTAGAAATAATAGGAAGTATAGATGAAAAACCCAAGAGGTCTATTAAATAACATAAAATAACTTCCATGCAAATTCATTGAAAAGAAGAGTCCAAGAGATAGTCTGAATCAACAAACTTATATTGAAATTATATAAGTTCTGCAAATAAACTACTTAATACAATAACAACACAGTGCATCGTTTTGTCAACTAGCTAAGAAAAAAAAGGCTGAACAACAATGACATAGTTTGTGAATCTTAATACAATAGTCTAAAACAATACAAAGGCGTAATGTCCTTCCCTAGTTTTTCTATGTATTTTCTGAACTCGAAACCCCTTTTCGAAAAGCTGGAACAGTATATATAGAGAATCATCCCACTACCTGAGAGCCAGTAACATAAAAAGATTTCTTAGGATGAGCAATGATATCCATCGCAATGTTTTCCCATGGTTGTTGCAATAAGAAAGATTTTGAATCATAGAATGTAGTTTCCCTCAAACTGGATGCATCCCCTTGCGAATGATGACTGTGGTCCCAGTATGGAAGTAGCAAAAATTCCATGCAGACACATGTCATTCACCATAGAGTTGGCTAGGACATGTGGTGACAGGATGGGGCATGATGTTTATTCTTCCCTTCCAATGCTGAAAATCCCCACAGAGAAGACACGTGGAGAATTCTCTGTGTCAAGCATTGACTATGGGGCCCATCAAAAGGTGCCTATGGAATGATGCTGGGTATGTGCAGGATCATGATGGACCAAAAAGTGGCGATATGTAAGTGATATGATGGCCCATATGGCTAACGACTTTTTTTACCCAAAATTGATGAAATGAAAAGGGTCTTTTAAAGGAGATTCTCAACTTTCCACCAATATAAATTATGTTTTACTTTGAATTTAATAAATAATCATTATTCATTTTCTATTTGAATTACAACTAATGTCCTAATTGATAGGCTATTGAAAAACATCTATAGCTTTCAAACCATATCACACTTTTTTAATCTGAAACATGCATCACATTCTATGCTTCACATACTATAGGATTAAAAAAAAAGAATTTCATGAAGTTTTGACCAAGTTAAGGTGGTCAAACATACAATTGTTTTATATTTTTTTAAAATTGTAATAAAAAATTCATAATTAATTATTTACTTGAAAAAAAATTATAAAAAAATGTGCATCACATCGGTACATGATTCCTTTACTTATATCTAAAATATTATAATTTTATTATGGTTAGGATGGTTGGAAAAACACCTACTTATTTTTTCACTAAAATTTATGTACTATTGCATTGAAATTTCAAATTTTTACCAAATAGATTTTTTTTAATAAACCTAGTATTTTAGAAACTATGTTGAATTTGCTATAGATTATATTCTTACATATTTTTGAATTTTCATCACCACTTAAGGGCCTATTTTTTCCATGATGATCCTACACATACCCTGCTACGTGGAAAGGAGGAAGAGCTTAGTAGAGAAGAAAATGGGAGCGAGCTCATAGAGGCCCGCACTGCTAACATGTAGGGGCATGACGGGGCTTGATAGAGAAGCAAGGGAAGAAATCCCTCCAAGGAGCACGCGACGGACACCTGGAGAAAGTGGGAGAAGCTCTTCAAAGAGGGCTTGAAGATATTAAAAACATGAGGCACAGGGTGAGACCAAGCAAAACAAAATAATCAACCCAAAGGGAGCTCTAGGGATTTTCAATCCATAAGTGCCAATTAGGGTTTTTGGTAGGATTAGACACTGAAAAATAGTCAATGCAAAATTTCCATAAATAAAGAGCAAAGACCTACATACCATGACTAAATCGTCGAGATGGGTGAATGAGTCCCAAATTAGGGTTTTTGCACCATATGCAACAAATTTTGAGTTGATTCTAAGGTTTCTAACTTGTATGCTCATATTACTATTTACAATTATAGATTTCAAATGAAATACAATAATGAAAGATGTAGAAATGCAATCTATTTGCAGTTTTCACTAATGCAAGATTTAGAAGGCCTAAATGCAAATTAACTCATGCAATATCTAATTCAAAGTTAATGTAAGCTATATCTAGGGCTAAAATGCACTCCAAATGATAAGAAAAGGGTCCAAAGGTTTGGTTCACCAAAATGAAATGAAGGGGAAATAGGATGCTCCACCCTTGAAGAGATGAAACAATTAGGGGACCTATTTCACACCTCATTTCATTAGGAAACCTTAGAGACTCAACTAAGTAAATCAATTAAGAGAAGGAGAACTAGGGAGGTTTCCTTAGGTGTGACTAAAATGGGGTTCACCATTAAGCAAATGCTTAGAAAGAAAGAAATGAAAGTAATATGAAAATCTACTTATGTGACCTAGAAGATGAAACTTAAAATCAAAATGAGAAACATAGGATAAACAGAGAATCACCTGGAAGACTAGAGATGTCCAAAATAAGGTCCACAACTCTAAATTTCTAACTTCAATTGATGTGTACTAGGACTCATACGCTAGATTGGGCAATTTAGTCCCAGTTTAGGGTTTCTAGGTTGAACCTGGAATCTGCTACTTGAAAACTAGGATCCATAGAAAACTTCTGAAAAGGGGTATACTATGACTCATATTCCCAAGGTGTTGAATTAGTCTGAGTATTAGAGTTTAACTGAAACTTTATCCTCTAGTGATCTTGTGTAGCTTATGTCTTGTTCGATCTCTAAGTCTGAAAGTTTGCATTGCAAGCTTTAGGTGAGTTTCCCTAAAGATGACAACTTCCAAACAACATTGACAACTTTCTTCAATCTTACAACTTTGTCTTCAAAGGATCTTCAAGCTCCAAATCACTTAGATCTGCAATCACACATGAAGAGGAAAAAATGTTGTTGTATTAGGTAATATGGGTTTTCCTTGGTCAAACCCCTTTGTGTAATTATACCTTGAAATAAATTGAAATAGAATGAAGGAATTATGAATGAATAATATGCATTATTACAACTCACAAGCCCTTAAAAAAAAGGCTACAAACTTGTGTGAAATGACTCCAATTGATGTGGATCTTGAATCTTGATTGAATTCTTAGAGATTTTTCTTGAATTCTTGCTTGAATCATGAAACCTACATCACAAAGGTTAGCTCACAAACACACATGATGCATGATGACTTTGAAATGATTCTTGAATCTTGAATTGATGCTTCAAATGCTTGATAATCAGCTCTTGAATTCTCTTTCCTTAAGAATTCTTGATCTCAAAATTGCTAGGATACTTGAATGTTTGAATTGCTAGGAGAAAATATGTGAAATAACCTTGTATTTATATGTGTTTATCTCAAGTTTCCTGAAATTACAATAGTACAAGCTGACATCATATCTAGGAGAATAAAATTCCACCAAGAATTGAATTCAAAATACATCCAAGCTAAAGTAGGACTCATACACTAGTTGGGGCGTATGAGTCCCAGTAGCTTAAACTTGGGACACAAACTTCAAGAAATGTTAAGTTCAATGCAATATTTAGGATCAGACCTTGAAACCTAGGTGGGACCCATATGCCCAAGGTAGTGTATGAGTCTCAGATCACCAGATCTAGAACACATAACCCAAAAACATGAATTATGATTGGTCATTTAATAAATATCAAGATTATCCTTATAGAAATGCATTAAATAAGGCTTGTGGATGCAAAATGGGACCAAATAAGGCATAAAGAAGCCCAATTTAGTAGGGAGGACCCAAAAAAGTGTGAAAATGTAAAGGGATAGATTTTCCTACACTACACAAGGGTGAGAAGTCTTCAAGGTGACAGGTATTTCATGCTTTTGAATGATCATTACTCTATAATGACATTGGTTACTTTTCTTACAGAAAAATATGATGCACTAGATAGATTGAAAGAATTTTTAATTTTAATTTTTAAAGGGGGTAAAAATTTATTGAATTAAAGAAAAATTACAGAGCATCAAGAAAAAGCCCACAAAAACCACAAATGAATCTCACAACAGAAGTCCCAAAAGGGACCCAACAAAGGAGTAGATTACATGTGAAATTCTTCCATGATTATCTTTTTGAGAGACAAAGAGAGCTCTGAGGATAAAAGACCCCATTCATCAATAACCCACCTCTCCACATGCCCAGAGGCCCACTTTACTAGAAGATCAACAACCCTATTCCATTCCCTAGGAATATGACAAAAACAAATAAATTCCAAAGAGCTGCACAACTTCACAATTTGCTTGATCACAACAACTAGTTTCTAATTAGCACCATTCTATATCTGCTCATTTAACATATCAACAACAATCTGAGAATCAAATTCACAAATAATCCTCTTCCATCCTAGGGAGCAACCTCTTTCAATAACATGAAAAATAGCAAGAGCCTCCATGAGATTATTAGAATGGTGAACCTTATAAATAGAAAAGAAGACACCACCCCTTCATTACTATCTCTGCCAATACCACCAATCCCAACATGCCCAATATTCCCCCTAGAAGATCCATCTATATTTATCTTCAACAAACCCTAAGGTGGAGGGCACCATCGACCCTCCCAATGAATCTTCTTCTTAACCTAATGAGGGTGCTTACTAGTGAAGATACTAGGCCCTCCACCCTCTAAGTGCAGATACCTCACAAAAGGAAAATCACTTGGATCCATTGAAACCGATAGGTCACATTTAGCTAAAATAGTCTCCTAGATCTTGGTGAAGATCTTCCTCCATAAAGGATCCCCTTCTTTCTTAACATCTTTGAAAATCCTTCTATTTTTGTCAAGCCAAAGGTGCTAAATAATAAAGGTTGGACCAATAATCTAGGGAATTTAAAGAAAATCTGTCTTAGTAGGAGGCCTCCCTAGGCTTTCCCAAAAATCTAACAAAGAAGAGGCATGAACATAGGGATGACCCCAAAACCCCCACTAGAGATGCCAAATCTGTCTAGAATAAAGACATTAGAAGAAAGGTGTGAATCACAATCCTCACTATTATTGCACAAACCACAGATGGAAGGCCATTGGAACCCTCTTTTTCATAGATTTTCCTAAGTAAGACATCTATTTTGAACAACAAGCCATAAAAAGAAATTACACTTAGGCCAAGAAAATTTATTCCAACCCTGCTTCGACCAAGGGACCCCAACCTTTCCATACAATTTTCTATCAAGCTCCAAGTAATAAGAGGAAACAAAGAATCTGCCCTTTAGATCAGGACTCCAAGCCAAAATATCCTTGTCTTGAAGAGAACTACACATTCTACCCACCAATATTTTAGCAAGCTCTTGTCTTGCCTCCTTAGTACCTCCTAGAGGCCACTCCTAGGGATCCTTCCAATGCCACACCTCCACCTATCCTAGGGCCTAAACAGTTTTAATGTCTTCCACCTTACACCAGCCAACTTCCATCAAGCTATCACAGAGAGATTGCAAATGAGGAAACAAAGAAATAATAGAGGGATAACCATCCCAAGAGTCATATCAAAAGAGGGCTTCTGAGCCCTTACTGCAAATCCAAAACATACCCTCCTTTATCAGCTTCGCCCCTCGTTTGAGAGTATCCCAAATCATAGATCCTTTCCCTTAGAGACAATATCGAGGGACATCATAGGAGTTCACCCCACTGAGGTACTTTTGATTGAGAATTCTAACCCAATCTTAATCTTGGAAAGTGCACCAATGCCAGTATAACTTAGCAACCAAAGCTTGACCCATCAAACTAGTAGACTTGAGAGAAAGACCACCCTTCTATTTTGGCCTTCAAATAGACTCCCACTTCACCAAACTCCACTTTGAATTGAGAATATTACTTGCCCAAAGGAATTGATGGTAGATACAAAGAGATTAAACCACATATTTGAGCAGAACCATATGACACGTTGAAGAGAGCCACCTGAGAGTCCAATGACTAAATATCCTATGGAATTTATCCAAGACATCCTACCAAAAATATTTTGGCTGAGGACCCACTATAAGGGGAATCCCCAAATACACCAGCAAAAGAGTGTCAATTTGAAATCAAAGAATCTGTGCAATCCTAGACTAGATAAGCCTAGGAGTATTGAAAAAGTAAATAGATGACTTGTTGTGATTAATATTTTTCCCAAATGTAGCTAGATAAGTATCCATAGCCTTCCTTAAATTCACAGCTTCATTTATTTGGGCATCACCCATTAAAGTCATATCATCAACAAATTGGAGATGAGACAAAGGTGGAAAATTATTACCCCAACGTCACCCCTGAATCAACCCAAGAGTAACACGAGACTTGATAAGCATCCCTAGCCCCTCAGCCACAATAATGAACAAATAAGGGGACAAAGTATCTCCTTGCCGAAGACCCCTAGAGGCTCTAGATAAATCTGAAGTCTCCCCATTGATAAGAACTAAAAAGGAAGTAGAAGACACACAACTCATGATCTAGTCAACCCATTCTTTATCAAATCCAAAAGCTAAGAGAACCTTCTATAAGAAGGCCTATTTGACTCTGTCATAAAATTTTTCCATATCAAGTTTAATAAACATAGCCTTGTCCTTAGACACTGCCATAGAGTGAATAGACTCTATAGCAATAATAACACCATCTAGAATCTGCATGCCAGCTATGAATCCCCCTTACTCATTGGAAATCAAAGAAGTAAGCCAAGGTTTAATCCTTTCTGCAATCATCTTGGTAATGATTTTTATACACCACATTGCAAATGGAAATGGGATGAAACTGATCCAAGGAACAAGCACCTTCCTTCTTTAGAATAAGTGCAAGAAAAGTGGAGTTCATAGCCTTCAATATTTCTTTATTTCTCTAAGATTCCTTAACTACCTCCAAGAGATCCACCTTGATAATCTCCCAAAAAAATTGAAAAAATTCAGCAAGAAAACCATCAGGGCCAGGAGCTTTATCTTTGTTCATTTGAATCACAATAGACTCCAATTCTTACAAAGAGATGGGTCGTAAAAGAGCCCGATTCATCTCATCAGAAACCAAAGAAGGAATACAACCCAAAATAGATTTTTCCTCACAACTCGTAGGGAGAGAATTCTCAGTAAAAAGGGCTAAAAAGAACTGAGAAGCCTCCCGAGAAAAATATGCTTGAGAAGAAAGATAGAATCCCTAAGAAGAAACAAGAGAGCTGATAAGATTACTATTCCTCCTAGTAGCAACAGAGTGATGGAAGAAGGAAGTATTTCTACCCGTCTCCTGAAGCTAATCAATTCATGAGTTTTTGTTCCAAAAAATTCCTCCCTTAGCGCACATACCTCAAGAGCCTTAGTAGCCATAGCCTCTTCCCTACACAACTCAATTGAGAGACCAAGATCATGAATTTGGCATGTGATAAAATCCAAATGAGCTTGAGTTACTGACTTATTATAATGAATATTACCAAAACATTGCAGATTCCACTTCTTGAGTCTATATTTCACATATTTTAATCTCTTGGTGAAGGTAAACATAGCCGTACCAAAGGTAGGTCTCCCCTTATTCCACCAATCACTCATCAACTCATGGAGAGAAAGATCACATAACCACATGAGTTGGAACTTGAAGGAAGGGTTCTTATGATATTTGAAAGGAATAATTGAAAGTTTAATTGGCCAATGATTCGAGCCTCTCCAATCCAAGATCTTGGAGCTAGTAGTCCAACTATCCCCAACCCAAAACCAAGAGACTAGAAAATTTTCAAGCCTCTCAGAGATAACAAAATCACCACACCTTCAATTATTCCAAGTGAAAATACCATTATTAGGTTTCACATCAATAAGATTCAAACTGGCCATGTTTTCTATAAGAAGAAAAGTAGTAGGGTCAAGCTTAGCAATACCACCTCTCTTCTCCTCGAAACAAGAAACAACATTAAAATCTCTAGCCATAATCAAAGGATTCCAAGGAACAAGAGAGTGGACTTATTTTGTCAATAGATAAACCAAATTTAATAATTAGAATCAAATGAACATACCACTCAATCCATCCAAATGCTAAAACAAAATACTACAAATTAATGGTCTTTTTTTAATGTTTATCCCAATTGGACCAATAAAACTAATGTTCTCAAGCCAATATCCCATTTACAGATCACCAACTACAATATTATTTTTCCTTGGTAAACACAATCTATAACACTTAATTCTTTATTGAACAATGAGCTTACTACCTCTAATTGTTGCATTCATCATACCCATCCTCACCTGAGATCCTTCCTTCTTTCTAAGGAACCTTATTCCTTGGATGTATGTTGCCTGGCACTTATTATTTTGTAAAAAAAAAAAATTTACTACACCCCTCACCAGTTGTGCATCTTCCTTGGCTTGATGTCACTATGGTCTTCTTGATCAATCTTCTTCGCTCATCTAAACACCCTTCGACTTCTTCCTGCACATTATTTCTCACTACTGTGCACTCTTATTTAATACTTTCCATTCATCTTCCTTTCCTATGCCTTTTACTTGTGCTTCTCCTCTCTATAAAACACAACCCCTTGTATTTCATAGGTCCTTCTTCATCAAATATGTGAAGATGATAAGATACAAATTAAATTTTAATTTTGAGATTTTAATACTCTATTTTTTCAACTGAAGCAAGTCTTCAAATTTCACATCGAATGGGACATATATCCAATGTCACACAATGTTTCTGAACCCTTTATTGATTTTGATATAAGAAGCCTCATTGCATCAACTCCTTGCAAGCAAGAATTCATCTTCTCACACTCCATTGGACTGTAAGCCTTGGATCCACGCATATATGGGAAGCTCCTATATGAATATACAACCTAGGAAAGTCATGATTTACTTTCAAATGATCAATCACATTCTTCACTCAAGTTCTTGCTAAGACCCCTTCAACAAATCCATCTTGTTCATATCTAACAATCAATATTCATGTGGCATTTGGTCAAATGGTTTGTGTACTTGGTCTATGCTCTTGGATCAAACACACCTGGTAAAAAATTTTGTGCATAGGCTCACAAAACAGAGTTGAGTAGTAGAACTACTCTTCCAAGTTGTGAACAGCTTGCAACATGCTCCCATGCTGAAACTCGTAGCTAAAAAATATTTCTTTTTTATCCACTTCTAGCATCTTTCTAGAACATTAACCATCCTTCCCTAATAATTCAACACCCTCTTCCTCTTTCCTCTCATGGATTCATGTCCACCATGAACCATCCTCTTCCTAATATTTTCTCCTATCCTCTTCTCCTTTGTGGGATCCAATCCACCATTACCTAACCTCCTCCACAAAACACTCTCTCCACTCTTTTCCTCTTTATGGGTTTAAACACACCTCTAACCATCCTTCACCAAAATCCAACAACATCATCTACCATTTCTACTAGAAAATATTCAACACCTGCATTTAAAATTTAAACTGCAACTATATTCTCTTTCTTTTTGTCAACAACATACAAATTTAATGTCAATTTATCATCACAAAATACAATGATATTTACCTTATTCCTTTTTTCAGTTGCAACATCACTCTTTGTTGTGACATCTCTCATCTCATCATCATCAAGTGAGACTCTTTTTTCTTCACCCATTAATGCAATGATAATATTTTCCATCCATTCTTCTTCTATCACTGACATTTTCAACAACAAATCATCTTCGTCTTTTCTATTTGCTACAACATCCTCACACTTCATCATTGAAACTTCAATCTCCATAGCTGCATCTTCATTCTTCTCATTTTTGATAACTTTTTTACATTCTTCTCTTCACTTCTCACATCTTTCACTTCCTCAATCACTACTACATATAACTCTTCACCTTTCTCATCCCTTCTTTTCACACCTTCCTTATGGCATGATTTTGTTGTGAACTCATCCTTTACAATATCTCCATGTTGTAGAGCTTCCAGCCTATCCATTCACATAGTTATATCCACTATCATCTTCAAAATTTTCCTCTTTTGATATTGTCTCCAACCCTCCCATATCATGGGATTCCAGACATATATCTTCATCTCATCTGTTGTATTATTTCACAACTTGTATCACCTCTTCATAATCTACAATTTCACTTTTCTTCATGGCTCTAGCTCTAACTGCTCAAGAATTCTCACCTACAATAGTTCACACGAGCTCTTCACAACTACACTTCCTCTACCCATAGTTCCAAGTGCATAATCTACACACTCAGGGTCTTTTATCTCTGATACCAATTAATACAGAGAAGATTCCTCTGCTAATTATCATAACAAAAATAGAAATAGGACTGGCAACCCTTTGCCCCCATTTTAAATTTTCTTTACTAAGACTATAGAATGCAACATACTTTCAATAATTTTCCAATTTCTTTAACTATCTGTAGTTAAATGTTGAACACACAAATGAATATGTGTTGGATCATGATGGGCCAAAAAGTGGCGATATGATTGGTATGTGGCTGATGACTTTTTTTTTACCCAAAATTGATGAAACAAAAAGGGGTTTTAAAGGACATTCTCAGCTTTCCACCAATATAAATTATGCTTTACTTTGATTTTAATAAATAATTATTATTCATTTTCTATTTGAATTCTGACTAAAGTCTTAATTGATAGGATTATTGAAAAACATCTATAGCTTTCAAACAATATCGCATTTTTTGAATCCAAAACGTGCATCACATTCTATGCTTCATATACTATAGGATTAAAAAAAAAATGTATTTCATGAAGGTTTGACCAAGTTAAGGTGGTCAGACATATGCGTTTTTATATTTCATAAAAGTTGTAATAAAAAATTCATAATTAATTATTTACTTGGAAAAAAATTAAAAAAAAATATGCATCACATCCAAACATGAGTCCTCTACTTATATTTAAAATATTATCATTTTACTATGGTTAGGGTGGTCAGCATTAACCTACTTATTTTTTCCAAATTTAAGTACTACATTTGAAATTTCAATTTTTCACCAAATAGATTTGTTTTTTTAAATAAACCTAGTAGTTTAGAAACTACATTCAATTTTCTACAAATTCTATTCTTGTATATTTTTGAAATAATATAGATAACTTATTCAAAATTTTACGTCAAGTTTCCTAACTCTAATTTTTTTGAATTTTTACTTAAGGGTCGGTTTTTTCCATGATGATCCTACACATACCCAAACCTATGATATATAGTTCAATGGGTAACTTATTTTGTTAATAGATAAACGAAATCTAACAATTAGAATCAGATGAACAACATATAACTCAATCCATCCAATTGCTGAAATAGAATACTACAAATTAATGGTCACTTTTCAATGTTTATACCAATTGGAATGATACAACTAATGTTTTGAAGCCAATGTCCCATGTATAGATGACAAACTACAATGTTATTCCGCCTTGGAAAATGCAATCTATTGAGCTTAATTATTTATTGCACAATGAGCTTACTACCTCTAATTGTTGCATTCATCATACCTATCCTCACCTAGCACCCTTCCTTCTTTCTAAGGAACCTTATTCCTTAAATGTATGCAGCCTAAAGCTTATTTATTCTACAAACAAATGTTATTTACTATGCCCCTCACAAGTTGCACATCTTCCTTGGCTTGATGTCACTATGGTCTTCTTAACCGATCTTCTCCACTCATATGCACACCCTTCCAGTTCTTCCTGTGCATTAATCCTCACTACTACGCATTGGGCAAGTGCAAAAAGATGGGGGGCCAATTTGTGGCTAAATTTTAAAAAACATTTTGATAGCTCATAATGTGAGCATGTTATAATGCGCTCGCGTTATAATGTGCTCATGTTATGAGCAATTAAAAGAAAAAAAATGAAATCAAATTCATTTGCATTGTGACTATTTTTTCTCTGCCTGCGACCAAAAGCCCTTCTTTTGCACTCTTACATTCTAGAGGAGTGAATCTTGCAATTTTTTCATCAAATTGTTGTTGTTTCATCATCAAGACGCCGCCATGTCAATGAGGAGGTCTAAGATGTAAGGATTGCTTATTTTTTGTTGTGAATTTGTTAGTTTTAGGTTTTTTTTGATATTTATTTGTTGAATTCGTAGGAGATGTTAATGAACTTGCAAACCCTCTTCAAAACCCTCCTCAAAATTCTTGACAAAAAGAGCAACAACAATAGGATCAAAATCCTCAACAAGCAGACCAACAACAACATCAACAAAATTCTCAAGTCAATAGCCACAACAACAATCTCCTCCACCATCTCCTCCACCAATCCCTCAACATCCTCTTGGCAGTAAACAAAATTTATTGAGTGAAATTGAAAATAGTAGAAAAAAAATTGAGGAGTTAATCATGAGGTTGAACGATCCAAACGGTTCAACCATGGAAAGAAAGACAGTTGAAAATTCATTGAAAGAAAAGTTAAAACATGTAGATCTAATCAACAAATAATTAACTAGTTGGAAAGATAGCAGGCAGGTGGCTAGAAATTTTTACTGAGATAAATTATTATATAAAGATGTAAAAGATCTAAAAAATACAAAATTAGATTTGTGCTAATTATTCACTGACCCACGAACAAATGAAAATCTTAGCCTGAATGCAAAGAGGTTTCCTATCCATTGGTGCCACCACCAACAGATTAGGACCTTTTTTTTATGATAGGTGGTACATGGTTTTTGATTACCCACCATGCAACAATTGCGAAGTCCCACAATATTTCTAGAGGAAACTATACTGTGAGTTCATCCTGAACAAAATCCTGAATTATTTTGATATGAGGGACTTCCAAGATGTTGGAGAAAAACATTCTTCGTTAGTATACACCAGCCTTAATTTTCCATCCACATTTCGCCTACATTAAATTACCCATTTCCTTTAGTTTTATATTGTATTTTACATGAAGTGCAACAATTTGTGTGACAAAATCTATAAAAATATCATCATTACCCTTGTACATATCCATTCATCCTTCCAAATAGTCACTAATAAAACAATTTATGGAACTAAAAAATCCACCTTGGTTTTCATTTCATTTCATCATGCTCCCCATTTCCCTTCAATGCTTCACTATATTTGGCATAATATGTAGAATTATCCCTGATGTATATAAATCTTGGCCATACCATCATAAATAAAATAATGTCTCCAACAAATTTTTAAATAATTCCCAATACAAGACATATCGGCATGACAGTGCCACTTCGAGGGAACTCTCATCATAGTCTCCTTGGTGAACCTATGGTGACAAGCCATGGAACACACATTATCGACGAAAAAAACTTCTATCGTGTGGAATTTTTTTTTTTTCCTGATTTATTGATAGAAATAATTAAGGTGGAATCATTGAGGCAAGTATTAAATATTGGTAGAACGTACTTCACTGTCTCCTCGATAGCTCGAGCAAGACATATCAGAGACACTAAAATGTATCGGGGAGAGATAACATTGTGTCCTATAGATGAGCCAACATAGGACATAAAAAAAGTATTTTTACAAAGGTGCATCAACTACTAGTATCGAGGATATAAAATGCTATTGGGCTGACAAAAAAACCAATTTCGCTGACATAGTGATGAAACAATAAAAAAAGGGAGTATCGACATGAACGAGGATTATCGGTAGGAAATAAATAGAGTTTCCCCCAATAAGTTAATGATATGTGAAAGAAAGGATGACATCATAAACCATTAATATGAACTAAGGATTAGGATCAGTGGAACTAAAATGTATCAGTGAGAAATTATTTGGCATCCTGTCGATACCTCGAAAGAAAACTAAAGACACAACGTTCATTGAGGGGAAAGGTAGATATCGGTAGGAGTAAAATTTTTGTCCCATGATGTAGTGATGATGATGATTTCCAACTGATGTGATAGCATGATAAATCATAGAGATATTCAAAATTAAATCATCCCTCGATGACACAAAAGAGAGCAAGTGTGATATTAATGAGCTAGAGCCGAGTAATGTTTACCTCAAACTAAATTCATTTTGTTATTAAAATTTTGACGAGTCGTAGAAAGGAGTGGATCAAAATAATTTGAAGCATCCCATTGTTGCACAATTGAAATTCAAGAAAGAAAGTGTGACACAAGTAAGTATATGAAGCCCAGCTGAGAAGTTGCTTTGAAGAATTGTAAAAACAAGTTAGGGTTTCTTAAACAATGGAAGCTTAGGGACACCAAAAGCCAAGAAAAAATTGATAGAAGTTAGGATTTTAAACTAGGATTTGATAGACCAGTGTCTAGGTTTAGGACCGAGATCCAAGATGAGTGCACCATTGAATCCTTCTATGGAAAAGTTATGGGATAAACACAAATGTTTAGTGGATGTATGGACGCCACAAAGAGGATATGAACTATTCATGTATCACTATAGAAAATAGTATAAGTTCCAACCCATCTGTAATCCATGGAAGATGAACTTGGGGAAGGTTTTGTGCCTAATGTGTTCATCAACATAGAATTGGTCAAGGCATTAGCTAACAAATATGACCCCAAGCAATGTACAGTTCAACTATATGATGGGTTTGAGCTTATTATCATTTCCAAAGAATTTATTTCCACTATCTTCAATTTAGATTGCAGCTTGAATGTGCCATTCATAGTAAAAGACCTCATAATAGAATACCATCACATGGATCTACCAGTTATAAACAATGGAAGTTGTGCTTACATAGGCCTTGAGAGGAGGGAAATCAACTTAATTAATTCTCCCACAATGAACATCCTCCCTTTGATGAAGAGTTATTTGAGAAATATTTTCAATATACATATCACACAGCAGGGAAAGTGTTGGGAGTGGAATCCCTTGCTCTCATTTCAATAGCCCCAATAGTCTAGGAAGTAGACATGTAGAGCCTATTGATGCTTATATTATAGCTTCAGTCATATTCTTCCAACCTATCGATTGTTCCTTGATAAATTAAATAATAGAAAATGAGGCTATTTAATTCATAAACATCTAAAGGCATGATTTTATTAGTGAAGAGTTACCTGTTTTGAGGCCGACCTCTCTCTCCTCTAGGCACATTTATTTATCAAGAAGACTTCACTTCATTGGTGGTCGACTTCTTATTTAGTAAATATTATATTACTTGTGAAGGACGACTTGGAGATAGTGAAGAGGTGCGTCCTTTTTCAAGCATGTATATATATCCATTCTTTCCTCCTTGTTTTATCATCCATTCTACATTGTTTTATCTCTAGTCTAAAGGTACGAATAAGAGGAAAGAGTAGAGCAGATCAGTCGATTTGTTATCTAAGTTTGAGATCATTCATTAGCTTTCATTCCATACATGTCAAGTTCGAATTCTTCAAGTACGAGTCTGTGAAAAGAGCATATTGTGATCTATGTAGAAGGTAGAGAATATTATTGGCAGTATGTATTACTTAGTTCTGTACTTGCATCAGACTATGATGATGTGTATTGGCCTTCTTATCGGTCTATTGTAAAGGTGACATTCTTATTGTGACTCAATAATATAAGAGATATTATTGGCTGGGTTTTTCTCCCTCAAGAGGAGGGTTTTCCCAGGGTATCTGTTGTGTCTTGTGTGAATTTTAAATTAATTTTTGTGCATTGAAAATATGATAATTAAATTTAAGATGGTATCAGAGTAGGTTTGAAGAAGATCTTGATCAGATTCTGTATTACAGTGATACTCCTTATTCTCTTTCTCATCATTGATTACTTTTATCTCTTCATCAAGATGGTGAACGGTCTCAAGATTGAGGACAAACTTGAGGGAGCAACAAACTTCAGATATTGGAGATTCAAAATTATGCTCACCTTGGAGGAAAATGAATTGACAGTTTTCATGGAGAGCAAAGTCCCTGAGCCTATGGGTGAGGAAGAGAAAGTTAAATGGAAGAAGAAAGATACTAAAGTGAAGAAGATGTTAGCTGATTCTGTGAAGGATCATATTGTTCCTATTGTCTCCAAGTTGAAGATGGAAAGGGAGATCTTTAAAACCTTGGAGGAGATGTATGAAATTAACAACACAAGCCGTACACTTGCACTGAAGCAACAACTCCATCATGTGAAGATGGCAGAAGGAGAATCTATCATCACTTACTTCATGAAGATTTTCGAATTGAGAGATCAACTCTCTACCATTGGTCATTTTGTTGATGACAAGTATCTAACCATGCTTGCCCTCAATGGTATTCCTTCATCTTGGGAGTCTTTCATTCAAGGAATCAATGCAAGATCTAATGTTCCCAAGTTTGATCATTTGAGGGCGGATTGCATTCAAGAAGAGTCTAGGTTGGCTGCAAGAGGTATTGGTCGAAGCCCTACAGATGAAAACATTGATGTTCTTTCTGCTCAATCCTCGAAGAAGAAAGGGAAATATGGAAAGAAAGGATATTTCAAGAGGAATAGAGATAAAGGAGCTGATGGTGCTCCTACATTCAAGAAGAAATGGGACCTCTCTAAAGTCTAGTGTTTTTGTTGTGACAAGTTTGGTCACTATGCAAAGGATTTCTGAACCAGGCCTAATTAGCATGCTTCATTTACAGATGTGGATGAGATCTCCCCTCAGAAGGATTCTAGGGAATTTCTATTCTAAGTCATGGGCCTGTGTTCAAGCCATGAAGGTTGTGTGCTGATCTGTGCGCATGAGCAGCGTGTCTTATTGTGTCCAGTATTTGCATCCATCAAGAGATAAGTATTCTTTGTTTGCTGAGTTATTTCATTTATTTGGATCTTGTGTGATTAGTATAGAGAGACTATAATTTCTCTTGAATTGTGCTCTCTAGCATAAAGATCCTTTGAAGATTTCAAATTATTCATTGCGAGTTGTTTCATGCTAATTATGTAGATCTCTGAGTGTGACTTTGAGATGAAAAAGAGAATTGTATTTTTGTTGTGATAGGTTGATCACATCGATATCATTCTCTAATGCATGAACTGTGTTAGAGCCTTGACTCTTGGAGAGAGTTGGTTCTACTTGCTAACTGCATAATGCATTTAAGAAATTTCCAGTTGATTAAATTATCTTTTGTTGTGCTGAGTTTAGCACTCTCAAGAGGAGTAAAAGTTGGAAGAAAGAGTTATATCAAAATTCAATAAAGATAAGTTTCTTTATTCCTTCATTATGATTCTTTGATATATTTTTGTTATAGGTTGATTTACTTATTCATGTTTCAATATTGTTCATAAAATTCTTATGTATTCATGCTATAACCTGAGATAGTAAAATTTGTATGATTCTAGCCTTGATATTTCTTTGGATAGTTATAAACAGTTAGTAATCTCTCTCTAAAATGCTTCTAGGATAGATCTAAGAGCAGAAGGTGTTGAGAGATTGCTTAGTGATGAAAAGCTTGATGCATCTCATGAGGAAGTCATGTTGACCAAAGAAATGATCAAGAATGAAGTCACATCTTGCAGCCATAGGACTGAGTTGGTGGCTAGAGGGAGTTCACTTCCATAAGTCTTCCTTGCAATCTCTGAAGCAGGGGTCAAGAGGGAGTTTTGTAACTCACTGAGAAGAAGTGAAGATTACTATATTGCAAATCTAGGTGCTAAATCCTTAGAAGATCCCTTCAGCTGCTGAGATCAGAATTGCTCAAGATTGTCATTTGGATTTGTCATTGGTAGCTCCGCAAACCTATTTAGAATAGTGAGATCTGGGATGAGGTTGAGGAGGACTATCCTGAACTCTTTACAGTACTAGAGGTGTGCGCTGGAAAACATTTATCTAAGTCAAAGTGTTGCAGGAAATATTGGACGAAGAGGTTAGAAGGTTGATGCAAGTGCTTGAAGATTCAGAAAGAGCCTGCTGAGCTTGAAGAAGATGGTAATCTTGTTGCAGCAAAGCATATCCTGAGATACTTGCATGGCATAGTTGGATATGGATTGAGATATTCTTTAGGTTGGATCTGTTATGATATCCTAGTGCAGCAGGAAGTAGTCATCTGTAGCATTGAGTACAACCGAGGTAGAGTATATTGTAGCTTGTATGGCAGTTCGGGAAGCAATGTGGCTTTGTAAGCTCCTTGTAGGAGTATTTGGGAAATCAATGGAGCCTACTATCATTCATTGTGATAATCAGAGTTGCATGAAGCTATCTATCAATCTTGTGTTCCATGATAGAACCAAGCATGTTGAGATCAAGTACCACTATATTAGTGATATGGTACTACGGAAGGCTATACAGTTGAGGTATATCAACACTGACGAGCAGATGATAGAAATTCTCACCAAGCCTCTCTCCAGAATCAAGTTTGTGTACTTTCGAGATAAGCTTGGTATGGTGGAGAATCCAGCGTTAGCTGAGAAAGAGTCTCAACATTAGTGAGCTTGTTAATGAGTTCTTCTCTGCGAGAGAAGTTCGAGGTGAAATCCCTTGATTAATGAATTCTTCTCTCTGAGAGAAGTTTGAGGTGAAATCCCTTGTTAATGCATTTCTCTTTGAGAGAGATTTGAGGTGCAAGCCCTTGTTAATGCATTTCTCTTTGAGATTTGAGGTGAAAGCCCTTGTTTCCACCCTCTGAGAGAGTCATGGTAGATGTCATGTGTGTGACTCCATGACAACATCTTGTACTTGTGTTTCACCCTCTGGGAGATCCATGGTGAAATTCATGTTGAGGTGACAACATCACGCAAGTGATGAACACTTGTACATGCCATAGTATGGTTGTAGCCATTATGGTTGATATCGTGTTGAGGCGATATCTAATATCACGATGAGGTGATATTTTTTTCTTTTCACTTATGGTTGTAGCCATAGTGATAGATATCACGATGAGGTGGTTTGTCTTGTGCAACTGGAAGTATCCTCCCTAGCCGAGAGGGAGTCCTGATGTTTATATTACAGCTTCAGTCGTATTCTTCTAGCTTATCGATTGTTCCTTGATAAATTAAATAATAGCAAATGAGGCTATTTAATTTATAAACATCTAAAGGCATGATTTTATTAGTGAAGAGTTACCTGTTTTGAGGCCAACCTCTCTCTCCTCTAGGCGCATTTATTTATGAAGAAGACTTCACTTCATTAGTGGCTGACTTCTTAATTAGTAAATATTATATTACTTGTGAAGGCCGACTTGGAGATAGTGAAGAGGTGCATCCTTTTTCAAGCATGTATATATATCCATTCTTTCCTCCTTGTTTTATCATCCATTCTACATTGTTCTATCTCTAGTCTAAAGGTGTGAATAAGAGGAAAGAGTAGAGCAAATCAGTCGATCTGTTATCTAAGTCTGAGATCATTCATTAGCTTTCATTCCATACATGTCAAGTTCAGATTCTTCAAGTTCGAGTCTGTGAAAAGAGCAGACTGTGATCTGTGTAGAAGGTAGAGAATATTATTGGCAGTCTGTATTACTCAGTTCTGTACTTGCATCAGACTGTGATGATGTGTATTGGCCTTCTTATCAGCCTATTGTAAAGGTGACATTCTTATTGTGACTCAATAATATAAGAGATTATTGGATGGGTTTTCCCAGGGTATCTGTTGTGTCTTGTGTGAATTTTAAATTAATTTTTGTGCATTGCAAATTTGATCATTAAATTTAACAGAGCCAAGATGCATGATCATTTGATTATGCTAGCTATTTAGACAATAATTTAAACTATGGGTTGGAAAGGGGTATGTGCAGGATCATCATGGAAAAACCAGGCCCTTAAGTGGCGAAAAATTCAGAGAAAATAGAGTTAGGAAACGTGACGTAAAAATTTGAATAAGTTATCTATATTATTTGAAAAATATGTAAGAATAGAATTTGTAGCAAATTGAATGTAGTTTCTAAACTACTAGGTTTTTTTAAAACCTATTTGGTGAAAATTTGAAATTTCAATGTAGTAGTAATTAAATTTTAGGGAAAAAATAAGAAGTAGGTGTCTGTCTAACCACCCTAACCACAATAAAATGATAATATGTTTTTATAATATTATAGATATAAGTAGAGGACTCATGTCTTGATGTGATGCATATTTTTTTTTTCCAAGTAAATAATTAATTATGAATTTTTTATTACAACTTTTAAAACATATAAAATTCATATGTCCTGACCTTAACTTGGTCAAACTTCATGAAATTTAATTTTTTAATATTATAGTATGTGAAGCATAGAAAGTGACAAATGTTTTATTCAAAAAATGTGATACCCTTTGAAAGATATATAAATGTTTTTCAATCAGCTTATCAATCAGACTTTAGTCCTAATTCAAATAGAAAATGAATAATAATTATTTATTAAATTCAAAGTAAAGCATAATTTATATTGGTGGAAAGCTGAGAATCTCCTTTAAAAACCCTTTTCGTTTCATAAATTTTGGGTAAAAAAAAATCGTCAGCCACATACCCTACACATACCCATCATATTGCCACTTTTTGGCCCATCATGATCCTACACATACCCAAAGGATTAATAACAATAGTGAATATATCAATTTTAAACACTATTCTCTACTCATGAACGTACTCTTGTATGAAGGGCAAGCTAGAGGATTTTGGGGAGAAGAATTTAGGATAAAACATATTGATGTATATGGGAACTATAAACCGATCTAAATGTGGACATCAATATGGGATAGTCAGGTATGGCAGATCTCATTATTTATACTTTAAGGAACATTTTTTCAAACTTTTGTTGAAGTATTGGGGTATCCATGTGATTATAACTTGTCTACTGAGTTACAAAGGTTTCTTAGTCATAAGGAGAAATATCCTAGAAAGAAGATAAATCATATTTGGGGGGATTGGTATACATACTCTGACTGCACTGTGATTAGAGCATATGGGTTGGAAGAAGCCCCACACCTGTTACCAAAGGTAGTTCCAGATAGAGTGGCCTATTTAGAAATTGTAAGGCAATTGGCCAAGTCAGATGGCAAGCACCTCAAGGGATACAGTAAGTGCAGTCAATTATGCCAAGTACTCTATGCTTTGGAGATTTCACAATTGTTTCTTGTGAAGGATATGAGGAAATTGATAGGAAATTGGCTCATTATAACTTACCATTGGGAGATGAAAGTGTATCAATGGGTATATTTTAGGTTAGATAAGCATGAATAATAATATAAAACCTAAATAACTATCAAGTAAAATGAAAGCTAAAACAAGGAGTATACCAGTTATTCCTCGAAGCTTCCATGATTCATCTCCATAGCACCTTCTAGCTCATAGTGATCGAATGATTATTTCCCTTAGATTTGTATGTGTGAACAAATGATTATGACTATGTCCTATGCAAGTTTTGAAGGATTTGAGTGCCAAAAGACTATGACAAATGACTATGACAAATGATAATAATTGAATTAAACAGCTAAGTGCAAAGTAAATTCTAAGCAGGAATGTCTATAATAACGAACTGGTGGTCCCAAAATGTGACCAAAATTGGCATTTTATAGAAAATGCAATTTTGGACGGATGAACGAGATTGAAAGCTGACAAAGCCTAAAATTAGTGGATGAGATTTCATGTGATAATTCCTAATCAAGGTTAGGGAAAAATCATTAAATGAGTAGTAAAGATGTCATTTGAGAAAATAAAATTGGCAGTCAAGAATAAATGTGATAATTAGTCAAAAAGATAAATATTTTCAAAAATCAAGAAGATAAAGGCTGCTTGATTTCTAAGATTCAAAAAATTAGGAGGATAAAGGTTGAACTGAAAAGCAAATTTGGAAAATCAAGAATTTGCTCAATTACTTGAATTTTGGAAGAAAATTAATGTTTTGAATTAAATTAATTCAAAATATGGATTTTGTGTGAGAGTAAATAATTGATTTTAATATTATTTATTAAAATGAAGTGACAGTTAATAAAGTGAGATCATTTTAAATAATTAATTTATTTAAAATGAGAGAAATGTTAAATTAGGTAATTAAATAATTAAAGATAATTATTTAATTTAGAGGATTATGACCGATAATTAAATAAATTAATAAATTCATTTAATTATGAGAATTAGTGACATATTAAATAAATAAATGGGTATGTGCAAGATCATCATGGAAAAAACAGGCCCTTAAGTGGCAAAAAATTTAGAAAAACCAGAGTTAGACAACTTGACATAAAAATTTGAATAAGTTATCTATATTATTTCAAAAATATGTAAGAATAGAATTTGTAGAAAATTGAATGTAGTTTCTAAACTACAAGGTTTATTTAAAAAAAATATATATCTATTTCATGAAAATTTGAAATTTCAATGTAGTAGTACTTAAATTTTAGGGAAAAAATAAGAAGTAGGTGTCTGTCTGACCATCCTAACCACAATAAAATGATAATATTTTTTTATAATATTTTAGATATAAGTAGAGGACTCATGTCTCGATGTGATGCATATTTTTTTGTAATTATTTTTAAAGTAAATAATTCATTATGAATTTTTATTACAAATTTTAAAAAAATATAAAAACTCGTATGTCTGACCACCTTAACTTAGTCAAAACTTCATGAAATTCATTTTTTTTTAATACTATAGTATTTGAAGCATAGAATGTGATGCATGTTTTGGATTCAAAAAATGTGATACCATTTGAAAGCTATAGATGTTTCTCAATCAACCTATCAATCAGGACTTTAATCGTAATTCAAATAGAAATTGAATAATAATAATTTATTAAATTCAAAGTAAAGCATAATTTATATTGGTGGAAAGCTGAGAATATCCTGTAAAAACCCTTTTCGTTTCATCAATTTTGTGTTAAAAAAAGTTGATAACCACATACCCTACACATACCCATCATATCGCCACTTTTTGGTCCATCATGATCCTGCACATAGCCAAATAAAATTCATTTATTTAATAATCAAGAAGACAAATGAATAAAGGTAATTAAATAAATTAAGAAATTTATTTAATTGGAAGAAGATAATAGACCATTAGTGACGTATTGAATAAATAAAAAAAATTTATTTATTTAATAATCATGAAGAATAAAAGAGACGTGAATTAATTAAATAATTATGAATTATTTAATTAACAGTCGAATGTGGACAAAGGACATAATTAAATGTCATAATTATGCTAAGATGAAAGTGGTAAAATAGAGCTTGCAGGCCTAGGTCATTTTTATGTGTCTAGATTTTTCCCCTCTTTGTCATAATGTAGCATGTCGCATTGTGACAAAGAAAATAAGTCAAAAATATGCCCTAGTGCAAAATAGGATGAGGAAGAATGATGAGGGAGGTAGTGGTAAGCCCCCTCAAGAGGACAGACGGGTTCCAAGAAAATGGGTGTGCTCTTAAAATTGATGAGAAGACTAGAATATGAAGATATAGAGAAATGTTAGTGCACAAGATATGGATGAAGATATGGATGCAATGCCTATACAAGATAGGTGAGAGAAGATGACAAGACAAAAGGAGATGCATGTTAGTTCCTAGACCAAAGCCTTCAAAAAATTACCATAGGACTTTAATATTTATTGCTCTTAATCATCACTGGGCAGATTATTGTAATGGCCAACAAACACCATGATATGACATAGATCAAGTTGTACAAGGTCCTACCATCACATAAGACTAACAATTACAGACAAGGATGATCATGACTCATACTAAGAGCGTGATTGCCCCAGTCTTTTTGTCACAATCAACCATGAGGATAAAAATACAAGGACAAGTCATGAAACGTCGTTGCTCCTCTAAATCCTGTCGTCAGGACATCCTCTAGGAACTAGCAACATGGCTGCCAAAAATACAAGATGAGACAATCATCATGATACGTCACTTCTTTTCTAAATCCTGTTGCCAGGACATCGTCAAAAAACTAGCAGTATGATGAAAAAGAAAACCAACCATCATGATACATCATGAATTCTCTAAATCCTGATGTCAGGACCTCGTGGAGAAGATAGTAACATGATAGTTTGAAAAAGATAAGACAATTCAATCATCATGAGACATCACTACTTTTCTAAATCCCATTGTCAAGACCTCGCTGAAAACTAGTAACATGATGAAAAATCCAAAGACAAGATAAGACAATCATGATACGTCATTGGTTTTCTAAATCCTGTTGTTAGGACCTCACTAAATAATTAGTAACATGGTGAAAAAGCCAAAGAAAAGTGCCAAGTGTTTGCCAAGTGTGTCTGGATTCCAAGTGTTTTAATGTCAAGATGTCAAGTTTGATGATGTTGAGATGCTACGGTGTCAAGGTTTTGATGATGCCAAGATGATTAATGCCAAAGATTTCCAAATTTAGGAAGGACACATCCTGAATAATGTTGATGTCAAGAGGATTGATCCCTAAATTTCAAAAGGGATCCCTCAAAATGCTAGTGACAGTGATAGTGATGATGCCTAGGAAGGACACATCCTAAGGCATAAATGATAGAGTTGGTTCTTCAGAAGGACAAATCTGAAAGATACCGATGTCGAGAGGAGTGATCCTTAAATGTCAAGAGGATCCCTCAAAAATGTTAGCTGACAGTGACAAAGCCTAGGAAGGACACATCCTAAGGCATAAATGACAAAGGCTATTCTTCAGAATGGTCCACATCTGAAAGATATCCAAGAGTTGACAGTTTGACTGGTTATGATAATTTAACTTGTTTTGACCAAATTTGACTAAAGCTGACTGAATTGACTTGTGTCGAATACATGTCGATGTTCATGATGGTATAATTGTCACGTTGAATAAATGGTTGCCATAATTTAGTTGCAGTAATTGGCTTATTTTGAGATGACTTGTTTGACTTGAAGACTTTTTGACGTGTGTGCCAGTGTAATGTCATGAACCCTAATGGACTGACCTAGTGCGGCCTCGGGGCCTCATCGCAGATGGCCTTGCCTACGTCATACACTCAAAGACCTCGTAGTTCAACATAACCAATGAATTTGTCTTGATGACCAAAGATTGCATCATGATTTTATTTTGATAAACCTAAAAGGACTGACCTGATGTCTCGAGGACTCGAAATTGAGTCTTTCCTACGTAGAAAATGCATAGAGACAACGTAGTTCAGACAAATGACAAAGACTTATTGATTCGATGGACTTGACAAGATATGACTCTATTTTGTGTTCTTGAGATAATTTGACGTTGTTGGGGTTTCTTCAGGATTTTTTTCAATTTTTAGATCTTTCTTTAGGACATTTTATGATGTTTTTGTCTTTCTTTAGAACTTTTTCAGTGTTTTTGTCTTTTTTCAGGACTTTTTATGATGGTTTTGTCTTTCTTTAGGACTTTTTATTTTGTTTTTGTCTTTCTTATGGATTTTTCCAATGTTTTTGTCTTTTTTCAGAATTTTTCAATGTTTTTGTCTTTTTTTAGGACTTTTTCAATTGCCCAAACCATGTGTGATACCCACTGCAGTCACATGATAAATTTTTTCCCCCTAGCCAGGTCCAAGACTTAGCCAATTTTAAAGGACATGAAAAGGAATATGCATGCGATGTCGGATGGATGGTATGCAAGACTTGATGTCAATCGTTTGTCAACCATGAGAGACAGGGTATGATGTCATGTCAAGTGTCATGGTGGTGACAGAAAATGTGTTCCATCTTAGGCCAAGACAAATAAAGTGACAGTAGAAGACGAATCAATGATTGACTACGTATGGTGCCTGTTTGCCAGGTTTTCACCATGGTACTTATCTAAAGCGCTTGTTTTCCAGGTTTTCACTGTTGGATGAATTATTTCTCTTTACTATTTTTGTCATTTTTTCATTTTTTTGGTGCTGCCAAGATGCTTGTTTTCTAGGTTTTCATCAAGGCAACAATTTTTTTTATCATTTTTCATTTTTTTTGTATTTTAAGGTTTTTAGCTCAACTTTCTGATGCTATGCATAGAACTTGCAGAGATGTAGACTATTGATAGGCTCCATCAATTGTTCACCATCTAGAGTAGCCAACTGATACACTTTAGAACCAAAAGAGGATATGATGACATAAGGACCCAACCAGCTTGGTAGCTTGGTTCAAACTTTCCTAGATTTTCTCTGTTACCCTAATTCTTAGGACTCTGCATTAGGAGTAGGTCACCAATGTCAAGCTTCCTGACCATGAATCTCTTGTTGTAATTGCGAAAAAGATGATTCTGATATTCCTATAGATGGTTCAAGGAATTTTGTCTTCTTTCCTCTAACATTCTAGCTCGTGTAGGTGCGACTATTTGTACTCCTCATCATCAGTTAAACCCTTCAGGGAGACTCATAAAAAGGAATTTCAACCTTGATGGGCAAGATGGCCTCAGCTCCAAAGACCAAGGTGAATGGGGTGGATCTTATGGTTGTATGAATGTTGGTGCGGTTAATCCATAGAGCAGGGTTGAGTTGAATATGCGAGTCACAACCAGCATCATTGACAGTCTTTTTTAGAATTTTAACAATGGTTTTATTTGACGCCTTGGCTTGATCATTTCCCTACGGGTAATACAAAGAGGAAAAATGATGTCGGATGTGAAATCGCTCACATAACTCACGAACGTATTGGTTTTTAAATGGACATCCATTGTTAGTGATGATGGATTGTGGAAGACCATACTGGAAAATGATGTAGTTAAGAATGAATTTGTAGATTTGCTTGTCAGTTATGTATGTCAGGGGGATAGCTTTGATCCACTTAGTAAAATACTTAGTGGCGGTGATGATAAATTTGTGGCCATTTGATGAGGTAGGATGGATCTTTCCCATGAGGTCAAGTTCCCATTGTGCAAAGGGCCAAGGGGAAGTGATCAACCAAAGTTCTTGCGCTAGAGAGTCAATCAAATCACTATGAATCTGGAATTGGCGACAAGCCCTGACATATTCTAGTGCATCTTTCTCAATGGTTGGCCAATAGTACCCAAGTCTCATTATCTTCTTGGCGAGAGTAGGACCACTTGAATGGGACCCGCATATACCCTCATGTACTTCGTGTAAGGTTGTGCGTGCTTCGTTGGTGTCGAGACATCTAAGGAGGGTGTTGTCAAAGCTATGGTGGTAAAGGGTGTCGCTAACGATCACATATCTTGTGGCTTTTCAGATAAAAGACTTCCTCTAGTTATAGGATAGATTAGGGGGGAGGGTTTGGGACTTAAGGTAGTCATAAATGTCTTGGTACTTAGGAGAATTTAGACCAACAAGCTCACAAACCATATCAGATTCCAGAATGTCATAGGAGGGGACCAACAATTGTTCTATTAGGAATTCCAGCTAAGGCATATTTCTTGGAATTTCGAGGAGAGAGCCTATTGTAGCCATGGCATCTGACGCCTTGTTCTGCACTCTTAGAACTTGCTCAAAATTCACCTTGTGAAAACATTTATGAAAGCTGCTAACCATTCGTTTGTAGGGCATTAGTTTCTCATCCTTAGTGTCATAGTCATCATTCACTTGGTTGATGACTAACTGAGAATCCCCATAGACATGTAGTGCTTTTATTTTCCATTTTATTGCCATTCTAAGTCCTGTGACTAGTGCCTCATATTCTACCACATTATTGGTACATGGGAAAGCTATGCAGAAGGATTTAGGAATGGAATCTCCTTGAGGGGTGATAAATAGGATTCTTGCCCCTGAGCCATGATTAGTATGAGATCCATCAAAGTAGAGTCTCCAAGGTGACTTTGGTTCCGTATGGAATATTAACTCATCTGGGAAATTTGCCACAAAAGGGTGATCACTTTGTATAGGTGCGTCTGCCAGTTGGTCTGCTATGACTTGCCCCTTTATTGCCTTTCTTTCTACATATTCAATATCATATTCACTCAAGATCATTACCTATTTTTCCAGACGTCTTGTCAATGTTACACGACTCAATAGATAATTGAGAGGATCAATATTTGCTACCAACTGTGTCTAATGGCTCAACATATAATGTCTTAGATTCTGAGCTGCAAAGACCACTACTAGACAAGCATGTTCAATGGGTGTGTAATTCAGCTCATTTCCAAATAGTGTCTGACTGATATAATATATGGCCCTTTCTTTCTCATCATGGTTGTTTTGTGCTAGTAATGCCCCTAGTGTTGATGTAGTGGCTGAGATGTATAGGATTAAAGGCTTGCCTTGAATAGGCGACATAAGAACTGGGGGTGACAGTAGGTAGTTCTTTATTTTTTGGAAGGATTCTTGGCATTTATCTATCCACACAAAGGGGATGCCTTTGCACATAAGATATTGGAATGGTTGACACTTGTCGTCCAATTGTGCTATGAAGTGCCAAATAGATTGCACCCTACCTTGTAAGGTTCTGAGTTCACTGATTCCTCTAGGAGGAGGCATGTCCGTGATGGCTTTTACTTTTGCTGGATCAACCTCAATTCCTCTTCGAGAAACTATGTATCCCAAAAAATTTCCAGATGTTACACCAAAGACACATTTCTTAGGATTCAGTCAAACTTTGTATTCTTCTAGTCTCTTGAAAATTGTGTCTAACACCTTCAGATGATCTTTTCTTGTTACTGATTTAGCTAAAAGGTCATCCACATAATCTTCTAGTATCTTATGCATCATGTCATGAAATATTGTGGTCATAGCCCTTTGATACGTGGGCTGCATTTTTAAGACCAAAAGGCATGATATTCCAGCATATGTACCCCAAGGGCAAGTGAATGTTGTTTTATGTTGATCTTCGAGGGCAATATGAACTTGATTATATCCTGAAAAACCATCCATGAGGGACAACATCTCGTACCCTGCAGTGAGGTCGACTATGATATCTATATTTGGCAACGGAAAGTCATCTTTTGGAAATGCTTTGTTTAAGTATCTAAAATTTCTACAGACACATATCATCCCATTTGGCTTTGTTACTGGCACTAGGTTAGATATCCATTCAACATAATCAATAGAGTGTATGAAGCCAACATCTAGAAGATTCTTCAACTCAACCTTGACTAATATAGTGACCTGAGGATGCATTTTATGTATCTTCTATTTAACTAGTTTGGCATTTAGAAATAATGGTAGATGGTGGAGAACTAGTTCTGGGTCTAGTCCATGCATGTTTGCATAGGACCATGCAAAGTTGATTTTACGGTCGGCAAAAAATTTGTGAAATTTTGATTTCTCTTCTTTAGTCAAGGACACAACAAAGAGGACCATTTTAGGATCTTTTGTGGTTGATATGTTGTCTTTTGTGGTGTCCTCTATAAGCATAGCTAATTTCTCTTGAGTTACGGGGTGAAAGTCCAGTCCTCCTTCTTTGGGAACCTCAAAGAGGTTTTCACCTACAGATACATCCTTTGTTTTTACTTTTTTGTTGTCAGAAGGTGCCTTTCGATTTTCACCTAAAGACGTTTCATTTTGTGCTTTATTCTTATTTTTTATTTTGTGACTGGAGGATGAAGCAATCTCCCAGAAGTAAGCTGCACAATCTAGGTCAATGGCCAATCTAGCCTTGTGGTCACCACTAGGTATACCCTCACGTAATCCCATAAATTCTATAATGGCATCATCATTCTGAAAGGTATCTAGGACTGTGGTCCTTGTTGGTCCCATTCTATTAATTGTGGCTAGACTAGGGAAATACGGCTTTCCTGACTGCGATTGCGGTTCATTAGAGTGAATGCAGCGTTTAGGCTGTCAAATCCATTGTGACGCAGTGGATGCAGCTCAAAAAATAGCGAATGCATTGTTCTGTACTTGTACCTGCAAAAAAAAAAGAAAGTCAAAAATTGTACAGAAAATAGAAAAATAAAATGCGTCGGGTTCACCAATGTATCAATGGGTATTTTTTAGGTAAGTTAGATGAGTATGATTAATAATATAAAACTCAAAGAGCTATCGAGTACAATGAAAGCTAAAACAAGAAGGATTATACCAGTTATTCCTCGAAGCTTCCATGATTCATCTCCATAGCACCCTCTAGCTCGCAGTGATCGAATGATTATTGCCCTGAGATTTGTATGTGTGAGCAAATGATTATGACTATGTCCTATGCAAGTTTTGAAGGATTTGAATGACAAAAGACTATTACAAATGATAATAATCAAATTAAACAAGCTAAGTGCAAAGTAAATTATAAGCATGAATGTCTATAATAATGAAGTGGTGGTCCCTAAAATGTGAGCAAAATTGAGATTTTATAGAAAATAAAATTTTGGATAGATGACTGAGATTAAAAGGTGACAGAAGCCTAAAATCAGAGGTTAATATCTCATCTGACAAGCCCTTATTAGGGTTAGGGAAAGATTGTTAAATGAGTGGTCAAGATGTCATTTGATAAAATCAAATCGGTGGTCAAGAATAAATGTGATAATTAGCCAAAAAGATAAAGATTTTCAAAAATCAAGAAGACAAAGACTACTTGATTTGTGAGATTCAAAAAATCAAGAGGATAAAGGTTGAACTGAAAAGAAGATTTGGAAAATCAAGAATTTGCTCAATTACTTGAGTTTTGGAAGAAGTTTACCTTTTTGAATTAAATTAATTCAAAATATGGATTTTGTGTGACAATAAATAATCAATTTTCAGATTATTTACTAAAATGAAGTGATAGTTAATAATGTGGGATCATTTTAAACAATTAATTTATTTAAAATGAGAGAAATGTTAAATTAGGCAATTAAATAATTAAAGATAATTATTTAATTTAGAGGATTATGACCGATAATTAAATAAATTAATAAATTCATTTAATTATGAGAATTAGTGACATAATAAATAAATAAATAAAATTCATTTATTTAATAATCGAGAAGGCATAAATGAATAAAGGTAATTAAATAAATTAAGAAATTTATTTAATTGTAAGAGGACAATAGACCTTTAGTGACATATTGAATAAATAAATATAATTTATTTATTTAATAATAATGAATAATATAAGAGACATGAATTAACTAAACAATTATAAATTATTTAATTAATTGTTGAATGTGGACCAAGCACATAATTAAAATGTCATAATTATGCTAGGACGAAAGTGGTAAAATAGAGCTTGCAGGCCTAGGTCTTTTTTATGTGTCTACATTTTTCCCCTCTTTGTCATAATGTAGCATGCCACATTGTGACAAAGAAAATAAGTCAAAAATATGGCCCAGTGCAAAATAAGATGAGGAAGAACAACGAGGAGGGTAGCGATATGCCCCCTCGAGAGGACAGACGGGTTCCAAGATACAATGACTATCAAAAAAGACAGTCATCATGATACGTTGTTGCTTCTCTAAATCTTTATGTCAGGACATCACCGAAAAACTAGTAGCATGATGAAAAATCAAACCAACCATCATGATACATCGTTGCTTCTATAAATCCCATTATCAGAACATCATCGAAAAACTAGCAGCATGATGAAAAATGAAACCAACCATCATGATACGTCGCTACTTCTCTAAATCCTGATGTCAAGACATTACAGATAAACTAGTAACATGATAGTTTGAAAAAAGATAAGACAAGTCAATCATCATGAGATGTCATTGCTTTTCTAAATCATGTTGTCAAGACCTCGCTGAAAAACTAGTAACATGATGAAAAATACAAGGACAAGATAAGACAATCATGATATGTCACTGCTTTTCTAAATCCTGTTGTGAGGACCTTGCTGAAAAACTAGTAACATGATGAAAAAGTCAAAGACAAGTTCCAAGTGTTTTCCAAGTGTGTTTGAATGCCACGTGTTTTGATGTCAAGATGTCAGGTTTGACGATGTTGAGATGCCAGGGTGTCAAGATTTTGATGATGCCAAGATGACAAATGCCGAAGATTGCCAAATTTAGGAAGGACACATCTTGAATAATATTGATGTTGAGAGGAATGATCCCTAAATGTCAAAAAGGATCCCTCAGAATGCAAGTGATAGTGACGATACCTAGGAAGGACACATCATAAGGCAAAGTTTGTTCTTTAGAAGGACACATATGAAAGATACCGATGTCGAGAGGAGTGATCCTTAAATGCCAAGAGGATCACTCAAAAAATGTCAGATGATAATGACGATGCCTAGGAAGGACACATCCTAAGGTATAAATGAGAGAGATTGTTCTTCGGAAGGACACATGTGAAGAATACTGATGTCATGAAGAGTGATCTTTAGATGTCAAGAGGATAGCTCAAAATGTCAGATGATGGTGACGATTCCTAGGAAGGGTACATCCTAAGGGATGAATGAGAGAGATTGTTCTTCAGAAGGACACATTTGAAGAATACTGATGTCATGAGGAGTGATCCTTAGATGTCAAGAGGATCCCTCAAAATGTTAGATGATAGTGATGATACCTAGGAAGGACACATCCTAAGGCATAAATGATAGAGGCTATTCTTCAGAAGGACACATCTGAAAGATAACCAAGAGATGACAGTTTGGTCGGTTGCGACAATTTGACCTATTTTGACCAAGTTTGACCAAAGTTTGGTTGAGTTTGACTTGTGTTGACCAAATGTCAATATTGACATGCTGGTGTGATTGTCATGCTTGAATAAATGATTTCCATACTTTGTTTTACGAGTTTCCCTTTTGGAAAATGATTTGTCTTGACTTGAAGACTTTTGACGTGTGTGCCAATGTAGTGCCATGAGCCCTAATGGACTGACCTAGTGTGGCCTTGGGGGCTCATCGATAGATGGCCTTGCCTACATCATGCACTTAGAGACCTCGTAGTTCGACACAACCAATGAATTTGTCTTGATGACCAAAGATTGCATCATGATTTTATTTTGACAAACCTAAAAGGAATGACCTAATGTCTCGAGTACTAAAAAATGAGTCTTGCCTACGTAGTAAACGTGTAGATACAACATAGTTTGGACAAATGACAAATACTGATGGATTGTCATGAGGGAATTTCAATGGGAAATGACTTCGTTTTGCATTCTTGAGATAGTTTGATGTTTGTTGTGGTTTCTTCAAGACGTTTTTTGATTTTTAGGTCTTTTTTTTTTAGGACATTTTACAATGTTTTTGGTCTTTCTTCAAGATGTTTTATGATGTTTTTGTCTTTTTTCAGGACATTTTGTAATGTTTTTGTCATTTTTTCAGGACATTTTATGATGTTTTTGTCTTTTTAAAGACATTTTATGATATTTGTTGTCTTTTTGAATGGTTTAAGAGGATCACGACAAATGCATGTGACTGGTTCCTACACATGAAAATCCAAGGGCAAACATGATTGTGCCCCTAGTCAAGCTGAATATCAATTGACAGGTGATGACAACATTGTTTGACATGGGAAGGACACATCCCGAAACAACGCGAGGACGATGATAATGTGATGAAAGTATCGAGGTCTACAGCTGAGCTAGGAACAAATTCAAGTAATATTTTGGATAATGTGCTTGTATGGATTATACTCATTACATTTGGAATGACTTGGTTAGGACTAGATGGGATGATGATTATCCTGAGACCGTTTGACAAGGGAAAGCCAAGATAGGTGAAAAACATGAAAGGGAAAAAGGTGGGCTTGGTAAAGGATGGGGGACATAAGACTAAGGGAATTGTCATATGATATTCAAGGACTATGTCACATAAGGATAATGAGGTTATGAAAGTAATGACATGGCATTTCATGAACAATATATGACCGAAGGATAGACATGTCAAGAGTTTTCCGAAAGCATGATTTATGTGTGCCTATTTTATGTCAAGATCAAGGTAGGTGGGAATGATATGGATCCAATGGTTGGATGTCAATGTCAAGAGGAAGGAATGGGAAATGAGACAACTTGCCCCCCAAGTGTAAAAGTGCACATAGATGATTTATTTTACACATGACACTTGTTTTCCAGGTTTTCATCATGGTACTTATCCAGGGAGCCTGTTTGCCAGGTTTTTACTATTGGACAAAAAAATTCTCTTTACTATTTTCTTGACTTTTTGAATTTTTTGGTGTCACCAAATGCCTGTTTGCCAAGTTTTCATCAAGGTGACAATTTTTTGATTTTTCAAATTTTTTGTATTTTTGATATTTTTGGATAGCCTTGATGCTTTAGATGACCATTGACTGTTTTGGATCCACTGACAGTGTTGATTTAGAGACTGGGTTCATGATATGCCAATAATGACCTTTCTGAAGCAATTATCATGTCAAGATCATAGTGCTTGCATACAACTGATTGATGTCATTGTGATACTTTCTGATACTAGAGTTGGCCTTATCAAAATACACACATCGTGATAGAGTGCCATGAGAGTCTTTGTGGTAAAGAGTTGCTGCCATGATGTGACAAATTTATGATGTGGGATATTTGGACTTTAGATGATATGTATGATTATGACAAATGATGGTAGACATGGAAAGGTTGTTTGGATGTTTCGATGAATCACTTTTTATTTTCCAAACTTGGGATGGCGGATGACAAATTTTGGAGGGATGGCATTCGGAACCAACACTATTAGATGCCTTGCTTGATGACCATTTTGAAGGAGGTGGACATTTGTTGTATGTGGGAGTCCTCTTGTCTTGTGGCTTCATATTGTAATTACCTTTTTCTTTTGACATATTTTCTTTGCTTGATCAAATTGTCTTTGGGATCCATTTTAATTTCATTTTTCCACTTGTCTTTTTGTTTGATTCAATGGCCTTTGACATTTGATTTTTTACTTTGTAAGAATTTTCTTTTTTTTGGTTCCAAAGGGAAGGTTTAAGATGTTGAGAATGACGGTTTATGGTGTGGGTGGATGGGGTGTTGGTAGCAATCTTATGACAAGGATTTCTCAGGGACTCTATTTTGACATTTGTATCTGAAAAATTTTCCCCTAGTATCGAGGAGGTTCCACTGACATCGTTTGATTTTCTATCTAAAGAATAGCCAAGACCTTGATGTTTGTAATTTTCCTGGAGTTCTATTGGTTCTTGAATGCCTTGCTCATGTATGCCTAGTCCTTTGCCTTGATATTGTATGCTTTGACAAATTCTGTTTGCGATGGGGTATTTATTATTTTGAAAGAAAGATGCTAAACCATCATGATATATGTGGACACTGTTACCTGGAATGTTTTCATCTGCAAGGAAGCCTACTCTAACAAAGATAGATCACCCTAGTTGATAAAGTGTCTTAGCTTTATTGTCATGTTGGACATATTTCTGACTAATATCTTTCGTCTGATCTTGTGACATGTTAGGTTTAGTTGATTCTATTGGTGATTCCAAGTCGATGTCGAAGCCATCATTATGGTCAGTGTCATAGAGTCTCATAAATTTAGCTATAGCTCAATCATTTGCAAATATATCCATAATGGAAGACTCTTGTTCTTGAGGAATATCGTCTATGTGTGTCATGGAGGCAAGTGTCTCCTTTTGGAAAGTATCAATAGTCGAGGCCTGTATAGGGTTGGCAAGTGTTTGATCATGAATGGCGCAAAAGTCAAGGAGTGGATCATTTTGGACTTCTTTGTCAATGGTAGGGTCTTGGTCAAAGATGCGGTTGTCATGGATTATATAATTGGGATTGAAATCTTTGTCTTGAGGGTAGGTATATTTTGGATGTCATGACTGTTTTGAAGGAATTCTTAAATGGACTTTGAGATAGGGTCATCAGATGGACTTGTTCTTGATATGATGGTGACATTATAAGGTCATGCTTTGGGCTTTCGTTTTGACATGTATCCTCAAGTTTAGACATTGGGATGTTCCTTTGAGTAATGACATAATTTTCATGACTAGATGTGGCTTGTGAGGGGGTGACTTGAAAAAGATTAATGAATGAAGGACTAGGATAGGACATGGAGACTTGGACTAGACCAGTATGTGAAGGACTAGGATATGACATGGAGACTTGGACTGGAATAGTTGGTGACAACATATGATATAACATGGAGACTTGGACTGGACTAGTATGTGAAGGACAATGATATGACATGGGGACTTGGACTGGACTAGTTGGTGACGACATAGGATATGACATGGAGACTTGGACTAGAGTGGTGTAAGGTTGATTGAAATAGAACATGGAGACTTGGCCCAGATCGATATGGTATGATGTGGGGACCTAACATGAGTTGGTAGATAGTTGATGAGGCATGTAGACTTGGATGGGATTGATAGGTGAAGGGAAAAAATATGACGTGGAGGTTTGGAATGGACTAGTGGATAGTTGGCTTCCCTTGTCAAGGTTAGGATAAGGATATTAACTGGACGTGTGTTGGAGATTAATGGTAGGATTTTCATTAAGTGATTCTTGATAGTGAGGGTTTATAGATGGAGGTCCCAAAGTATTTATGGAAAAGCCCCATGGTAACTTAGCCCCTTGGTCCAAGAGTATGGCTAGATACCTTTGAGGGTCATGTAGGACTAAGTTTTCTACAAATGAGGCTATGTGAGGATTTTGTGCTGCAACTTCTAAGTCTTCTGCATATACTCATCCATTTTTGTCTCTTTGTATGAATGGTTTAGAAGTATTTCGTGATGAAGATGGCATGTTCATGGAAGATTACATGTTCATGTTGTGAAATGGGTCAAAAAATGTCCAATGTTGGTTCGTTTCATAAGTGTTATTATCGATGTTGGGATTGAAATCTTGTCCAAAGTTTTCCATTTGTCTTCTCTATCTTTGAAGCTTAGTCTCAACCATAAAATGGGATTTCTCAAATGAGGATGATAAGAATGACAACTAAATGTTAGGATGACACTAGCCTATGTTTTTGGATTTTTTTTGGATAAAGGATGACAATGCAAGACTATGTTTTTGGATTTTCAATAATAAGGGATGACAATGCGACAATGTTGTCTAAAGGACGTGGCTAATGTAAAATGAAGACTAGGATGACAAGTTATGACACTAATTTTGTTGTATTTTTGATATAAAGGATGACAATGCAAGGTGATGATGACGTTTTCCTAAGGAAATGATTAATGCAAGATGACAAGGTTGTCAAGGCCAAAGTGTCAAATGAGGACTAAGATGATAACGTTGACTAAGGACTAAGATAATTAATGCAAATTCTAAGTTCAAAATGAGGACTAGAGATGGAAAATGCAAAGTCTAAGTTTTAAATGAGGACTAAAGATGGACAATTTTTGGAAAAAGATTTTTCTTAACCACTCTAAACTTGACTTATGTCTCAATTTAGGTTATCAAGGGACTTGGTAAGGGGACTAAATGACAAGGTCGAAATGATGAGTGAGCCTTCCTAACTAGACTATTGAGTTGGGGGTTCTCACAAAAAGGACAATGACCAAAAAGAGGAATAATGACTAAGTCCCAAGATAACCTAGTTTTGAAACAATGGTTTTATAAAGTGTGATGAGTTGGCCTAATCCAAAGTTTTCCAAGATGAAGCATAAGGACAAGTTTATGCTAGAACTGATGATTATGATGCTTAGGGAATGCAACTAAAAACTTGGAAATTTCAACCCGTGGTTAAAATGCGAGCTAAGGAATGCAAATGATGGAATTTTTGAGCAATTCCAATTCTGGTATCTGACAGAGGCCTTTGAAAAACATGTTTTGACAATAGGCTAAGATGTCTGGACTTGAATTCTGGTTTGAAATAGGTTTTATTTTGGTGCTAGTAAAATGTGTTGTTTGAGGTCACAAATGCGTTGCAGTGATCAAATGCGGCTCTAGAAATGGAAAATGTGGTGTAGTGTTGCAAATGTGGCTTTATAGATTGCAAATGCGGTGCAGTGTTGCAGATGCAGCTTTACAGATGGAAAATGCATTTCAAGATAGGTGAATGCGGTGTTTGGATTAGAGAATGTGTTTTAGCAGAGTAGATGCATTGCAAAAGCTGGAAAATGTGGTGCGACAGAGCGATTGATGTCTAACAAATGCGTTGCAGAATGTAAAAAATCAAATTTCTGATGTTTGTGGTCAAAAATCCAAATTGTTTAAAGTTTGATAGTTTGTTTTTAGATGTTTGAGTGTTGTTTGTTTTGTTTCAGTAACCAAAAAACAATTGGAAAACATGATATTTTGAAAGTAATCAAACACAAAAGAGAACAAGTAGAATCCTATGGTTAAGCCAGGATAGTATTCGCTAGATTCCACATGGGTTTCCCTAGCCACATATCAGTAGCGTGTGAATTCAGAAGCTTGGTTGCACAGGCTCCCCCTTATAGTGCACTCTCTTCTCAGGCCAACCAAGCTTCCAACCCCCATGAAACTCCCATGGAAGATTGATCACCTCTACTATAGACTACAAAGATGTGGATGCCTTCAGATCGACTGGTGTTGCACTAGCAAATAGAAGGTTTTTGGCTACTAAAAAATGGTGTTTAATTCGGGACCCCCGTTCAAGTGGCCATACATGGGGTGCAAGAGTAAGCTCCATTTAGGAGGAACTCTAGCCTGAAGAGGTTAAGCTCAACATGGTTTTGGAGAGTACTACTTGCTTCGTATGACACATCCACACTCGTAATCTTAGGTTTTCCCTTAAGATTCACATTTATATATCAGTTGGGGGTAGCTTGGATTTAGCTCCATTGCCAGTTTGAGTCACCTAGAGGTGATGAAATCCCCTAGCAGGCCCAATTTCTAGAGGCAATAATCATTTCTTTTACACCCAAGATCACATGACTGCACAAGGGGAGAGGATACTTTCGTTATTGCATGAAGGTTACATAGGGACAAAGTGGGTCTGGCTTTCTAATCACCTAGTTTACACCAGGTGAGAGCATATTCGCCTACCACTTTCAAACACAATCAGATAGAATTAAAAACAAGTTTATTTTAAATGCACCAAAAGAAATGTTATCTACTCTAAAAAAAACAAACACGATGTTTTTGGAATGAATCTTGGACACTCAAACCCTCAAAACCACAAATTAATAGTTTTATCAACTAGTTTTGGACCCACGAAATGTAACTGCCACACGTTGCAAACAAAGATTAGTAATACAAAAAACCTCTATGCTAGGCATAATGCAGAAGAAAACCAGAATGTAAAACAACCAAGAACAGAAAACAAAAAAACCCGAATGCAAAATTTGAAAAGAAATTTTACCAGGCAAATGCATCACATCAAAGTGATTGTGTTGCGGTCCCGCGTTCTGGTTTAACAGGAAAATGCGTCGATTGAATCATCAAATGTGGATGAGTATGTCAAATGCAGCTTTCTCAACTGTGATTGCGGTTCATTAGAGCGAATTCAGTGTTTAGGCTATCGAATGCATTTCAACACAGTGGATGCGGCTCAAAAAATAGCGAATGCATTGTTTCATACCTGCACTTGCAAAAAAAAAAAAAAAGCCAAGAACCATGCAGAAAATAGAAAAATAAAATGCGTCGGGTTCACCAATGTATCAATGGGTATTTTTCAGGTAAGTTAGATGAGCATGATTCATAATATAAAACCCAAAGAAACTATCAAGTAAAATGAAAGCTAAAACAAGAAGGAATATACTAGTTATTCCTTGAAGCTTCGATGATTCATCTCCATAGTGCCTTCTAGCTCACAAAGATCGTATGATTATTGCCCTCAAATTGGTGTGTGTGTGAGAAAATGCCTATGACTAAGCCCTATGCAAGTTTTGAAGGATTTGAATGACAAAATTCCTATGACAAATGACTATGACAAATGATAATAATTGAATTAAACAAGCTAAGTGCAAAGTAAATTCTAAGCATGAATTTCTATAATAACGAAGTGGTGGTCCCTAAAATGTGAGCAAAATTGACATTTTATAGAAAATGCAATTTTGGATGGATGACTAAAATTAAAAGCTGACAGAAGCCTAAAATTAGAGGTCAAGATTTCATGTGAAAACCCCTAATTAGGGTTAGGGCAAGATTGCTAAATGAGTGTTCAAGATGTCATTTGATAAAATCAAATCGACAGTTGAGAATAAATGTGAAAATTAGCCAAAAAGATAAAGATTTTCAAAAATCAAGAAGATAAAAACTGCTTGGTTTGTGAGATTCAAAAAATCAAGAGGATAAAGGTTGAACTGAAATTTTTTTTTGGAAAATCAAGAATTTGCTCAATTACTTGATTTTTGGAAGAAGTTTAACTTTTTGAATTAAATAAATTCAAAATATGGATTTTGTGTGACAATAAATAATCGATTTTCAGATTATTTACTAAAATGAAGTGACAGTTAATAATGTGGGATCATTTTAAACAATTAATTTATTTAAAATGAGAGAAATGTTAAATTAGGCAATTAAATAATTAAAGATAATTATTTAATTTAGAGGGTTATGACTGATAATTAAATAAATTAATAAATTCATTTAATTATGAGAATTAGTGACATACTAAATAAATACATAAAATTCATTTATTTAATAATTGAGAAGACAAATGAATAAAGGTAATTAAATAAATTAAGAAATTTATTTAATTGTAAGAGGACAATAGACCCTTAGTGATGTATTGAATAAATAAATATAATTTATTTATTTAATAATCATGAAGAATATAAGAGACATGAATTAATTAAACAATTATAAATTATTTAATTAATAGTCGAATGTGGACCAAGGAAATAATTAAAATGTCATAATTATGCTAGGATGAAAGTGGTAAAATAGAGCTTGTAGACCTAGGTCATTTTTATGTGTCTACAGAAAGAAATAATTTTGATCCGGACAACTTTATAAATAAATCAAATCTGTCACAAACATAAGTTGGATATGAACATCATTTCTCTTTAGATGATGTAGTGAGGAATTGTGATGAAGTTGTAACATCACAAAGGATGTCCAAATACAACAAGGGTATGTTAGCCAAGGATTGGAAGAAGGAAAATAACCCTTCATACACAAAATAATTTGATCATATACAGGATCCTTTAGAAAGGGTTGAACAAATAATCCAAAGATGTGCCTCCTATGGTCTTTGAGACAAATATGAAAAAATTTCATAGAATACAAGTTGAGGATATGGAACCTCTCAACTATATACCCTCACAAGCTACTACAAAGGCTATTTTTTTTGTTGATACTGCCATTAGTGAAGAAGGGGATGAAGAAGATAGTGATGAATAAGAAGATGAAGTTGAGGAAATAAGTGAACATGTTGTTACACCATATGAGCCACTCGATGAACATAGCATTTTCAAGTTTGAAGCATCAAATGAACTCTCAGATGATGTGAGAATCAGGGTTGGACAAGAGTTTGTTTCTGACATTGACTTTGTGAAAACTTCAGAATTCAAATCATTTGTTTATGAACACAAGGGTAGAGCACTTAGAAAAAGGATGAAAGATATCATTCCTGAGCAAGAAACAAATACCCTAGAAGAACTAAGAAAGGAAGTAGACTAGGAGTTAGAATTCACCATCCCTGAAAGAGGAAGAGAACTACTTCAAGAAGTTGGGGTCTCGTTCTTACCTAGATGGGAAATTAGTTCTATCATAGTATTTGACAATTTTGGGAATAAAGGAGATAAGGCACTACACCTAATAGAAGAAGCCACTAATAAAATGTATTTAGGGTTAGGATACAACCCAAATGAGAGCACATTGTCTATATGGGTACTATACCCTCAAGACAAAAGGCTTTCCATGATAAACAATCCAAGTCAAGTATTTGGGAATCTCACGGTGCATAGAGTTGGGGATACTAATCCCATTGAAACTACAAAATTGAACATAAATGTGGAAAATTTTAATAAAGCTCAAGTTGAAAAGTTGAAAAAAGATAATGAAAAGCTAAGGAAAGAAGTGGCCAATTACAAAGATAAAGTATCTTCTTCTTCTTCATCAGAATTGTATTCTCCATGGGTGGACAATGATAAGAGAGTGTTGGATGCAATGACAGATGTTATATACTAGAAACGTTGTCATGAGATAGTCCAAAAGAAGTGCAATGAGCTAGAGAAAAAGATCAAAACCATTAAATTTGAGATGGTCTCTGAGATGATCTAAAGGAGATTTGAGAAAGAAATGAATTGGGCTGATCAATATTGGAATCTCTTTGTAAAGGTGCACTCGACTTTCCAAGAGCATGGAATGCTACAACAAAAGATAGGAGGAAAAAAGGAAGAATTAATCAAGAAGAAAGTCATAGATGAATAGATCATCCACATGTACAATGAATTGGTCATTTGACATGAGGAGTTTCATGCCAGAATCAGGGTTGATCTCGATGAATTTGACCAACCATTAGACATCCCATTTCCCATGTTCTTCAACAATGAAGGACAACTTAAAGAAAAGGATCAATGGAATGATGTGTTGTTTTAGATATTATGACAAGCACTTGAGGTGGTAAATGATGAGGAGATGGTACTAGAATACAATGTATTAATAGCTTGAAGGAACAATGTATCTAGAATACAACATGAGTGAATCTATGTTGAATACTGACATTCACATAAGAGAGGATTACATCTGACACTTTTCAGAGATGCACCTGTTCATTGTTAAAATTGAAGAGGCCCTAAATGTGGAGAAATAAGTTTCATGAGAGAATTGCAAGAAAATCGAGCACTTCTTCATGGAGAGGAGAACTTTTACAGATACTGCTCAAGAGGTCATGGGTTCTCTACTTTGAATAAAAAAAACAAGTATTTTATCTGTTGCAGTTTCTTAAGTTAATTTATGTAAATAATGATTTTGGATTACCCAAATGCTTTAAGCTCATTCTAGGGTTTTCCACCTAAAAGGAAAAAGAATTGAGGTCCAAAATGCAAATTTCTACACTCAATATTAATGTAAATGAGATGTAATGTGTCTAAATACGATGTATTAATGCAATGATCCTAAAAGAAAGTGATTTAATGATGCTAAACCTAAGAAATGCAAAGTGCTAGAAAAAACACTGTGATATGCAAAAGCACCTAAAAATTCAAGTAAATGATGAAATAACTAAACAAAACTAGAAAGGTGCAGCTAGAATCTAAAATCTAATGTGAAGAGAATTTGGAATCCTATTGAATTGAAAAAAAATGTTGACTAGGACACTTACACCAAGTTGGGTGACTTAGTCCCAGTTTCAGGAAAAAATTGCCAGAATAGGAATATACCAAATGGGTATCCAAAAATGTAGAAACCACTTCTTCAGTCCTGGTAGTGGGAATAATTTACCACTGCTGGTGACTTAGTCCACCTACAAATTTTGAGTATTTTGAGATAGGATCCTGTAGCTTTGGGTCTGCACTTTCTTATCTGACAAGTGTCTGATCTTGATTATGTGGAAAATGGGATAAAAAGAGTCTGCAAGCTTGAATTAGGTCTTTGTTAACTTGAATAGCTTTGATGTCTTTTTGACCACTTTTCAACACCTATTTCTTTGACAAATCTACTTACAAATTCTATAAACACACATGCAAAGAGGGAAAAAAATGGTTAAGGGCAAGAGTATAGGGGTTTTCCTTGGTCAAACCCCACTTTGGTAATCAAACCCTAGATAATGAAATGAAATGAGAAGAGAATGACAAATAGATAACATGCAATGTCATAAACTTACCAAACTCTTGATGTAGAAATCTGAAAATATGCAATGAAGTGCTTTAATGGATGACTTGATTATGCTTAGAGTGTTTGAATGCTTGAGAGATTGAATGCTTAATAAATTATGAGAGTGCAAGAGATTAGGAGCCAAAAAATGAGGAGAAAAACCCTTATTTATACTTGATTTTACTAAGTTTCCCAAAAATAACACATCACATGTCGACCTCAAGGGTTAGAGAATAAAATACCACCAGAAAATTGAAATAATTTTGATTTTTGTGCAAAAAAGGACTAAGTCGCCCTTATTGGCGATAGTCCCACTTAAGAAAATTAAGTGGGTGTTAGGAATTAAAGGGCATTAAATGTTGTCTAATAGGAATATCCTAAAAAAAAAACTTAAGAATGGTCAGAAAGTGTATTAAGGGGTCATTTATGTAAGGAAACTTTGCAGCCATGTAATGACAATTTCCACATAACCCAAATCTGAAAACATGCAAGTAAAATACTCAACATCAACATGCAAGAGAATAGACAACATACCCATGAAAGATGACACAAGATATACCCTGGGAAAACCCTCAAGAGGGAAAAACCCAACCTCCAAAAGCATCCACACTCCATGTATTATTCAGCAATGAAAACCCATTACAATACATCTGCAAGACTCCATGAACACTTCTGAAGCACAAGCTATCCATGCATTCCATGTGACCAAGCATTAATCCACACATCCCATGCCATGCTTCAAACCCTCACACATGCACAAGCTCAACCTGCTAACCCGCAAAGAAACTGTCCAACCCTAAACAACTACCCTTGTGGTTGCTTTTATAGAAACAAGCTCCCACAAAACCACCAAGTGGTATTACATAAACCATGTGCCCAAAAATACATCATGTGACCCCACATTTAATATTGGGTACTTTATTATTTTTTATTATTCCCCAATATTAAATAATTACATTTGACAATTATGTCCCAATGTTACATACAACAAAGTGGCCCCAACATTATAACTCCTTGTGATGCACATTCACCTAGAAAACCCCTAGGTGCACCACACACATAATAAATAAATAAAACATTACAAACATTATGAAAGGTGTACAACACCTAATTATAACAATCTCCCACTTGTTGTATACATTGCATAAGGGGGGTAACAAGTAAGCTCAAACATCAATATAACAAACTCCATAGGCAACATGTACCATCCTGTAATCCAAATGCTTCATGTGCTCCATAAAGATACCTGTAACAAGAACCAAGGTGACCACCATCTCATCCATGAATGCTACCATCCTCCACCATGCCAACTGCACTAAGATAAGAACACATCCAAAGAGATGTCACACTAATTGTCACAAAGAAGCATAAACCTGCCTCAACTGATATCTCAAAATACAAACACTGAATCCAATATGCACCAGTAGCTGTCAAGAATAAATCACCATAGCTGAAATGACACCCACAACAAGTGCCAATACATCCAACTATCCATACCTCCAAAGGTATACATAACATAGTAAACTTATGCCAACAACATATCCACCCATAAACCGCAATAACAAACTCCATGTGCAAACCTATCAAAAGTGACATACACATCCAGGAGCTCCCACTGCATGGGCAATGTCAAGATGAATGCAAACCTGGAATGAGCGCATTCAACGCGTCGCTTCATTAACATCCCAAAAAAGGCACCATCACAAAGGCATACCAAGTCTACTACCAACATCTCATAGAAGTAAACATGTAGTACCAAGGAACATCCACAATGATAAGCAAAACCTGCAGACCAAACACCTGTAGCATGTCCTCCTACACAGACACCTCTAAATGCCAACTGTGTCAAGTATGATCTCCTCCATAACACCCCAAAACAAAATCCATAACCACATCCATCCATCCAATCACCAAGATCAAACATAACATATGTAACTAACATGGATGTAAGCATCTCAAAATAAGAAGATCAAACTCAAAGTAATCAGCCCAAACTAAGGAAATCAGACCAATAAACCATCTCTTAAACCCAACATGTACAAGGAGATAAACATGCCAACACTCCTCAAATGAACCCTCCAGAACCAAATACCCATGGCTCAAGATCCATATCCATGAGAAGACAAACCATAAACATAATGCACCTGAAAGAATAATGGGAAATACCTCTCAAGTGAACCACCGAGTAGACCAAGAGTGGGGAATGAGAATGCTCCTCCAGGATATCCAAGTCATCATGACTCAACCAAGAACACTCTCCTCATTGGTCCATGTTGTACTCACGTCCAACCAAGGTGTAGGCTCCCTCAGACTTTTTGCTAAAATCTCATCAAGAGTAACCATCTCAATATGTCTCTAACCACAAGAGAACACCAAGCCTCACCTAAGTCTCCAAGTATCCATGAGCACCTGTAACCAATCAATCCATGCTAAACACCAAGAAAATGATCAATGTACTCAATATAAAGAGAACCAACCAAGACCAAAATCATAGTTCCAACTATAGAATCAGGAACATAAACATGACTCCATGATCTCACAACCTCTCAAAAGAAGATCACATGAATAAATCATCATAACATGTACCATGCCACTACTCTAAACCAGTAATCAAGAGTATACCATGACATAATAACACAACCATCCTACAACCAAGGATCACCTTTCAAAAACCAACAAGTCATATACAATACCTCAACATCTCCAACACCTGATGTCAAAGAACTCTCACTATAGCACACAGAATCCAAGAGCTCCTCCATGACACCAAAGATCACCTGTTGAAGACAACCATCCATAATAACCAATGGATCCACATCATTGCCAAATTCTCCCACTAAACCGTGATACCGAGCAATCCCATGGCACCATGATGCACAAAACCAACACTGTCATAAGCTCACACAAAAGCTTGTGAATCCAAGCTCTCAATGACAACATGATAACCATCTTCTAAAGCAAGAAGATACACCGCCAAACCATCATATCCATCACCGCCAATCCATCACTGTCACAAGCTCCCACTGAACTGTGTAACCAAGCTATCCATGACATCGTGATACCAATCTCCTCAAACCAAGAAGATACACTGCCATAACCTGAATCAAGATCCAATCCAACACCACCAACAATGCACCTGCATAAAACCATCATAACATGCCAAAGTCTCTAATGCACAAGAAACATCCATGACATCGTGATCACCACCAAATGTACCAACAAATCAACCCAACTGTGTCCACATATTTGCATAATCATAGTCAACTACATAGGTCTCATATCATGACTGTACCTAGTAATACCATCTCACCTCCTCAACATGACAACCAAATCAACAAACCAAGTGACTAAACCAAGCCACTAAAACTGGTCATGCATCAACATTGAAATATCAATGGGCAAAGACAACCCATGTTCAAGTCATAGGTGCAACAAGTAAGTATAGACCGCCTACAATATTGCACAACTTGTAGATACAACAATGCAACATACATGCTGATAACCATGTCAAAAAATAGAACAAAATGAGATGTAAAACTGAGCATACAATGAATCCATCATCAAATCTCCAAGATCCGATCATCCATAAACTCACAGTATCACCAAAGTCAAAGAAACTCATAAACAGCTCAAATAAAGAAAACAAAAAATAAACCATGCCAAAATATCTCCAAACCTGATCCACTGTAAAGTACTCTGAACAAGCTTTTCGTTGACTATTCAAAGTCCAAAATCCGACTCCGTATGCACCCGATATGCCCTCTCAAAGCTCAAAATGAACATCTGACCTCAACCAAGAAAAACACTATAAAAACTGAAAAATCATGCAACAACACCTATACCATTGTGTAGTGCTCAGAACCAGCTTTCCAACGACTATAAGAGGTCTAAAATCTGACACCCTGGGCAAAAGTTATACGCGTTTGAAAAAAACTGCTGTAAAAGGCCTCCTGGTGGTTCACTGTGGCGGACTCCAAAAAATATTTAAATATAATTTAATTTTTCAAAAATAAAATTTTCACTCTATACGGACCCGACTTCCCTTTTAAATTTGGCATATAATTTTTTGAGATCCGAAAAACTTGTTTTCCATGGCGGATTTTTCATTTCAATGGCGGACTTTTTAAAAACAAAAGTTTTTTTAAATCTTTATTTAAAAATTTGAGGGCAGTTTTAGCCCACCCGCCGACCGGAACTGCCGGCCCCTCCCGACTCTACCGGCGGTACTGACAAAACTGTCGGCCACCGCAGAGCCGGGGGTACCGATAGTACCGTCCGTACTCTGCTTACAGAGTACGGTGGTCGGCCTGGGGGGGAATCCGCCCCTCCCCACAAATTTTAATATTTTTTTTTGTTTTTTCAAGTTTTTGATTTTTCTAAATTTTTTTTGTTGTTTATTTTGCAGGTAAAAAATTTTGATGGGATTTTTTATTTTTTATTTTTTTTATTTTTTAATTTTTCGGAGTACGACTGTCCGTATGACTGAATAGGGGTTGCATTTTTTTTTCTGTAACTAAAATAGGGCAAATTATATGTCAAAATTTCTCTCTCGGCCACCCTAAATCCAACCATGAGGTCCATTTTGTCCCAGGAGGTCATCTACAATTTTACCCCCTCAAAACCCTCATTTAAATGCATGACCGAGAAACCCTATTTTGTCAAAATTTTCTCACACCCCAAATCTGCAAACAACCCATCAAACCAGCAAACCCAAAACCCTCAAATCTGCAATAAAACCCTCAGATCTGCAATAAAACACTTGCAAAACCCCTATATCTTGCCATTGTCTTTCATTCTCTTACAACCAAGGGTTATCCAATCCACAACCAAAAGCTCTGATACCACTTGTAAGGAAACTTTGTAGCCATGTAATGACAATTTCCACATAATCCAAATCTGAAAACATGCAAGTAAAATACTCAACATCAACATGCAAGAGAATAGACAACATACCCATCAAAGATGACACAAGATATACCCTGGGAAAACCCTCAAGAGGGAAAAACCCAGCCTCCAAAAGCATCCACACTCCATGTATTATTCAGCAATGAAAACCCATTACAATACATCTGCAGAAACTCCATGAACACTTCTGAAGCACAAGCTATCCATGCATTCCATGTGACCAAGCATTAATCCACACATCCCATGCCATGCTTCAAACCCTCACACATGCACAAGCTCAACCTGCTAACCTGCAGCAAACTATCCAACCTTAAACAACTACCCTTGTGGTTGCTTTTATAGAAACAAGCTCCCACAAAACCACCAAGTGGTATTACATAAACCATGTGCCCAAAAAATACTACATCATGTGACCCCACATTTAATATTGGGTACTTTATTATATTTTATTATTCCCCCAATATTAAATAATTACATTTGACAATTATGTCCCAATGTTACATACAACAAAGTGGCCCCAACATTATAACTCCTTGTGATGCACATTCACCTAGAAAACCCCTAGGTGCACCACACACATAATAAATAAATAAAACATTACAAACATTATGCAAGGTGTACAACACCTTATTCTAACAATTTAGACATGAGAAAGGGTTGAAATAGTGATAACAAGTTTAGAAAAGTGTGAAAGATGGTTACAACACTTTACAACACTTTGAAATAAGACTTGGTAATTGATAAAAAGGGATTATTTAGGTGAATTATGATGAAAGGGGCCTAGAAAAGTGTGAAAGTGGGTTACAACACTTCACAATATCTTTACAAGACATCCTAGAAGTCTTAATGATTCACAAGGGTCCAAGACCTAATGTGAATATGTTGATCACATTACAACATTAAATCTAGGAAAAATCAAGCCAAAATCCACCAGGAGGACCTGAACATGAGAAAAAGTAGAAATGTTACTTTTTCCATGTCCATAGTTATCCCCCACTTTAGGGAGAGGATGAACCTGTTTCAAACTTGCACTGCTATAGTCGATCATGCAACCAAGAGTGGGTTCAAATGCACTAATGCTTGATGAGATGAGATAAAAATAATCAAGAGGGATGATCAAGCCCCTAGGATCATGATCCCATGGAAAATCGAACATGAATGCAAAGGAGCACACATGAAAGTGATGAAAAAGAATGAAAGAAAGCTTTGATCATTTTTCCAACCCATTGTGGATCAGATCTAGGCTACTTGTTTGAAATAAGAAATATATACTAACTCTGGGGTGATAGAACTTCTGGTTGTCTGATGGGTAAGAGGGCCCAATTATACTCACTCTAGGGCCATGAAAATTCTAGTTGTCTGTGGGGTGAGAAATCCACAACATACTCGCTCTGGGGCCAGAAAACTTCTAGTTGTCCGTGGGGTGAGAAATCCCAAAAGGTGGCTATGGGGAAAGTCGTGCCTTGAAATGGGCTTCCCGCTCAACCATATCAAAGTTATACCTTTTGATAACTTTAATAAGTCTCCACAAAGACAATGTAATTTCATGCTTCATGAGACAAGCAAAGCCTTGTATGCTTAGAACTCATGAACAAATGCAATGGCACCACAAGAATGCAAGATGTGTTATGCAAGGTGGCCATGTAAATGAAAAATACAACATGCAAAATAAATTTTCAAATGAGTCTTATTAAGTTCATGCAAGGTCTATAACTTATGGAACATTGTGTCTAATGTCACCAAGAGAGGACTAATCAAAGAATAGAATATTCACAACTTAGGGGATGTAGTGCATCACATTAGGCCACTAAGAGGAATGTAATATGCTAAGATAGATCACACTTATGAAGTACATCATACTCAATGTAACCCACAAAGTGACAAATGTATCATATGAAGTGACAAGGCTACACTAAGAACCAAGAAAAATAAAAATGCAAATGAATAATGCCAATGTATGCCCCCACTTTGAAGGAATTTCTACATACCATACTATGATAAAGTCCTTTAAAGTAGCAAATGAAAAATGCAAAAAGAAACAAGACATGAGAGCCAACTTGGAAAGACCTTATGCCAAGTCATATTTTTCTGAGTAAGGCTATGTCACATGTGAAGGAAAAGGAACAAAAGGAAGAGGGGTTTCCCCCACAAAGGAACATACCAAAAAAGTAAGGGATCTATGGATTTGGGGTCAGTATGTTCTTTGCTGCAATGTTTTTTCAAAGAGCTCGAAATTGTCATCATTCCCCCAAATACATATGTGTATGGCTGACGGAACAACTTTCATCGAGTGAAGCCATGGATGGCCTAGCCATAGAAAAATTTGATACGATTGTGGAATGATAGAGAATGTAACATCCACTATCTTAAGTCCTATTTGTAACAGAAGAATGATCGATCCAATCGTAGGGCAAGTGAAACCATTATGTGTTTTAATCCATGGTCTTGTTTTGTCATAGTTATCTTGATAAAGGTCATGTAATACCAAAAATTCCTCAGTGATCACATTCTCATCACAGGTGGGATCTATGAGTATCCCATTAGTGGGCTTATCCTAAATATGTTTGGCTATGTAGAGAGGACCATTGGGAAGATTCAAAAGACTATCTTTAGAAGTGAAAGTAATATAGAGAGTTTTCTTAGTTGGGCCCTTATGAGGGACGACATCTATCACTCCTACCATTTCATCCATAGGATTAAGAGAGGGTGTATGTGGAATAGGATGTTGAGTCTCTTTATGAAGGATCATCACATTATTGTTTTGAGTTTCACTAGCTTTGATGAATGACACGTTATGTTTAGGCATGGGATTGGTAAACATTTACAAATTTTGATTGGGTGGAGCAATGGACATATTTCCTTTTACATTAACATTTGAAATAGATAGATGAGCAGAATCAATGAGGTCTTGTACTATGTGTTTAAGATGATTACATTGTTCTGTGTCATGTCCATTTTTTCTATGATAATTGCAATAAGCATTAGGTTCAAAGGTTGTAGGAAAAGGTTTAGTTGTATATAATGGTTTAACAGGAAGTAAATAAATCATTTTTTCTTGTATAAATTCGGTCATGGTGTTATGAAGAGTGTATGGTAATGGTGTAAACTATCATTTTCGATCCCCATAACTGTAAGCTATCACCGCTTTAACAATTGCTACATGGTTGATGATAGGTTGAGGTGATTGTTGAGGAGGAGGGTTGAATTGTAAAAACCATTTTTTTTGTTTGCAAAATGGTTGCAAATTGTTTGAAGTGTTAGGTTCAGATTTCTTAGTTCAGTTGGAAGTGGACTTTGCATCATGACTACTAACCAAATTGTGATAATCACAAAGGGATGTGCACAGGTTCATAAAATAGGGAAATTTCATCATGGTTAATCTATCTTGAATTGGACTTTGCAAATTTTCAATAAACATCTTTTGGAGATGCAAATCAGGAATCTTAACATCTAGTTGGGCATAAAGTGTCTGATAGCGTGAGATGAAATTAGTTAATTTTTCATCTGTATTTTTTTTGCATCACATTAAATCAGCCAATTTCTTCTTTGGAGTCATATGCACTTGAAAAATGACTTATGAACACATCAACTAGTTCATTGAATGAACTAATTGAATTATTGGGTAAGGATGAAAACCATTCTAAGGTAGTGTCTTTTAAAGCCCTAGGAAATAGTTTGGTCAATAGTTTATTGTCAAGGACAAAGTCATTGCACAAGGATGTAAAAGCATTAACATGATTAGCAGGATCACCCTTTCCTCCATACTTCTCAAATCTAGGTAGTTCTATTCCCTGTAGCATCAATGTTCTTAGGATTTCTAAAGATAGTGGGTTGCTACGAACATAATAGGTAGGTGGGCCATTCTAGTTTTGGTTGATGGTGGATTATTATTTTTGCATAGATGAGATGGTTTGGAAAAGTTGTGTGATGAGAGGGTCAGCATAAGTGGGATGAGGTGGAAGGGAGAGTGGTGATGGAGTGTATATAGTGGAAGGGAACGTGAATGGAATGCTAATGGATGGTATGGTGGAAGAGGAGAGAACATTTGATGACACATAAAAATTAGGAATGATAACAGGGATAGTTAAGGAAGGAATCACATTGCTAACCTATTGCATTGTTGCAATGACTTGCGGAATAGTGTAGGTAGGTATGGATTCTACTATGGAAGGAGGAGTGTTAAGTCCTACTTGACTAACCACAATGTTTGTTGGTTGAGATGTGCTAGAGGTGGAAGGAGCATGTTTGTTGTATATCTCAACAATTCTTTTCAAAACCTTTAAGCCATTGTCACTTTCAATCAAGTGGTGAAGGTTGTCTATAGCAGGTATTGTAGTGGTGTAAATGTGTTCAAGACATAAATCTTGTTGCAAATGTGCAAAATCCTCATGAATATTAATGACTTTATCATGTAGTATTTGATCAATTTGTGTGTCAATTTGCATATTATTAGAAGGAACAATATTGCTAAAGGTAGGGTCCATGCATAATGTACTATTGTCAACACTAGGAGTAGGAGCTCGAGACAACCCAAGGTCCACAATGAGTGTGCTATCGCAGGATGCCATGAGTTAGGAACTTCTTCTCACTAAAGTATTAGCAGGGTGATCCCACAATAGTGGTTTACAATTTTTGGCCAAACTGGACACTAAAATAATTTTTTTAACTAAATCTTCACTTTCGGGCACCTATAATGGCTAAACTGTGAGGAGTTTGAAAATGATGCAAACTAGAGTTTTGTGACATTTTGTTTGTAGATTCTAAATATATTTTTTTCAAAAATTTTGGAATCAGATTGCACTTCTTTTTCCATCTCCCTCAAAAATAGTTTTTTGAGAAAACAACATTTTTAAAAAGTGATGCTCACCGTATAATGCATAAATTTTTTTCCATGAAGGATAAAATTCTATTTATTTTCAATTTAGATTTGTAACTCTAATATCTAGTGCTTCCACTTGGTTAGATAGTTTTTATTGAATATTTTTTCTTTAATCAAGTTTCAAGTCAAACCAATTACAATTTAGATATAGCGAGTGTATAATGTAAACATTTTTTGTATATATCAAAATTCAAATTTTTATGTTGGATCAAGGAATTCAATATATGGTGCACTCATATTTGTTATTTTTTATTTTTGAAAATATGCTATTTTTCCACATGTGCAGAATAGAGAGCTTGATTTTTGTTGAAAAACCTACATTCACAAGAAATAAAAAATAAATCTAATAATTAAATTAAATTTATTTAAATTTTTACTTTTTGGGAAGCTTATAATAAGGAATACATAATTACAAAATATAAATTTTAAGTAAATTCATTTGATCCCCCAAAAGTTAAATCAAAAGTGGTTTTTTATCAACATTTTGATAGGTGTAAAGGAGACTCTGTTATAGGTATGGTTTAAAACTACCAGGGTTCTATCCAAGGGGGTTTGATCTAAGGTAGTTTGATCAAACCATATTCAATTGGAATTATTTAAATGGAACTTTTTAAGGCTTAAATCATTATAATTTCTAAAAATATGTGATTTCGGCAAAAATCAGTTCCTCCCAGAAATTATAAACCAGCTTTGTGGGATCACCCTAGGACACCAAACACTTATGCAAAGATTTTGAAATGCGGGTGAATTGAAATGCAATGAAACCAAAATGCTAATAACTAAAATTCTAGAAATTGTAATAGGAATATAATAAAAGAAAATAGAAATGCAAAAAATTCCCACAAAAATCCATAAATTACAATGCAAAATGTGCAAAAGGACTAAGTTGCCCAGTGTGACGAATTAGTCCTAGTGATGATTTTTTTGAGTTTTTTCAGAAATTTTGAATGTCATTTTATGCCTTTTGAATGCATAGATGCAACTATAGTATGAAAATATAGAATTTTTGTTGTTTCCAATGTAAAAATGATGTAAAAATGCAAGCTATTTGAGCTTTAAACTAATGCAATTTTTAAAACCCTAGGATGAAATTTAAACAATGCAATACCTAATGCAATGCTAATGCAAATGAACCTAGGATGCACTTGAAATAAAAATTAAATATATTCAAAATGTTGGGTTCACCAAAATGTAAACAATGATTTTGGATTACGCAAATGCTTTAAGCTCCTTCTAGGGTTTTTCACCTAGAAGGAGAAACAATTGGGTCCAAAATGCAAATTTGTATGCTCAATATTAATTTAAATGAGATGTAATGTGTCTAAATATGATGTATTAATGTAGTGATCTGAAAATAAAGTGATTTAATTATGCTAAACCTAAGAAATGCAAAGTGCTGGAAAACACACTGTGATATGTAAAAACACCTAAAAAAGCAAGTAAATGATGAAATAACTAAATAAAATTGGAGAGGTGCACCTGGAATCTAATGTATAGAAATTCTAGAATCCTATAGAGTTGATTAAAAATGTTGATTCGGATACTTACGCCAAGCTGGGTGACTTAGTCCCAGTTTTAGGAAAAACTTGTTGAAACAGGAATCTGCCAAATGGGTATCCAAAAATGCAGAAACCACTTTTCAGGCTTGGCAGTGGGACTAATTCACCATTGTTGGAAACTTAGTCTACTTGCAGATTTTGGGAATTTCGGGATAGGATCCTATAGCTTTGTGTCTGCACTTGCTTTTCTGACAGGTGTCCGATCTTGATTCTATAGAAAACAAGATAAAAAGAGTCTCCAAGCTTGAATTAGGTCTTTGTTGACTTGAATAGATTTTATGAATTATTTACCACTTTTCAACACCTATTTCTTTGATAAATCTACTTACAAAGTCTGCAAACACACATGCAAAAAGGTAAAAAATGTTTAAGGGTTAGAGTATAGGGGTTTGCCTTGGTCAAACCCTACTTTGGTAATAAAACCGTAGATAATGAAATGAAATGAGAAGAGAATGTTAAATAGATAACATGCAATGTCATAAACTTACCAAACTATTGATGTAGAATTCTGAAGATATGCAATGAAGTGCTCCAATGGATCACTTGATTATGCTTAAAGTGCTTGAATGGTTTAGAGATTGAATGCTTAATGAGTTATGAGAGTGCAAGAGATTAGGACATGAAAAATGAGGAGAAAAACCCTTATTTATAATTGATTTTACCAAATTTTCCAAAAATAACACATCATAGGCTGACCTCAAGGGTTAGAGAATAAAATCCCACTAGAAAATTGAAATAATTTTGATTTTTGTGCCAAAAAGGACTATCGCCCCTTTTGGTGACTTAGTCCCACTTAAGCAAATTAAGTGGGTGTTGGGAATTAAAGGGAATTAAATATTGTCTAATGGGAATATCCTCAAAACCACACTTAAGAATGGTCGAAAAGTGTAGTAAGGGGTCATTTAAACATGAGAAAGGGTTGAATTAGTGATAACAAGTCTAGAAAAGTGTGAAAGATGGTTACAACACTTTACAACACTTTGAAATAAGACTTGGTAAGTGATAAAAAGGGATTATTTAGGTGAATTATGATGAAAGGGGCCTAGAAAAGTGTGAAAGTGGGTTACAACACTTCACAACACCTTTACAGGACATCCTAGAAGTCTTAATGATTCACAAGGGTCCAAGACCTAATGTGAATGTGTTGATGACATTAAAACAATAAATCTAGGAAAAAACAAGCCAAAATCCACTAGGAGGGCCTGAACATGAGAAAAATTAGAAAGGTTACTTTTTTCGTGTCCATAATTTCTTTATGTTTAAAAATTATAATTAGTTAGAGTAATGAAAATATATATCTTTTTGTGAATGCGCCCGAAGCTTGTTACTTCCCATATAAAAAGGGAAACCAAGGCTTGATTTTGATCATCACAACATTATCACTGCTAGTAATAATAGGTTACATTCATATAGCATATTCCATTTCATACAAAAGACTTCTATTATTCATGTTTACTATTTGAAGCAATATAATGGAGAAGGATGCTTTTATTTGGCAATCTATTTTTAGTGTTCAACTATTGTGTTAATTTTCATCCTTATATGTTGTTGTGCTATCTCCAAAGTGGTTTCTTCAAGTTATTTAAATTTACAAAATTTATCAAGACACATTTATTGTTGTTGTGTAGTTGTTTTGATTGGGTTTTGGTGAGAGAGAATTAAAAATCCTTTTAGTTAATTCATTTTTATTGGTTCCCTCTGGGATTAAAAATCCTTTTAAGGTAATTAATCTAATTGGTTTCCCTTAAGCTATGAATTAAAAATCCTTTTATAGCATCATAGTAATTTGAGGGAATAACACTTGGATTTATAAAGAGGAGTATTCTAGCAAATAAACCTGCACATTTGTACAAGGTGCAAACATTTAAAAGTTCCCAATAGTTAGAGTTAAGATGAATAATAGGTCTACCAATCATACAAATCTATCTCCATAATCACCATCCATCCATTCACTCCATTCACCCAATAGATTAGGCACTGGTCAATTTTGGAACAATTTCATGAAAACTTTATTTACTCACTTTACTCTCAAAGCATATAGTAGGAATTAGATATCAAATCTTGCATCTACTTCACCCCCATGTGTCATTGTAAGTAGATTGCCTAAGTTAGAGATCATTTTGAATCCTTCAAATCTTCCTTATCACTTGAGTACACCTGCCTAGGTCTAGCAAAGCCTAAATAGTAGGAGGTGATCAATTATAATTCCCTCATTCATTGGCCAAAAATGTATTAAGAGACTGGCACCCTCTTATGGTCTAAAAACCTATGTTTTTAAGACCTAACATATTGGTGACTCTATTGGGGATCTAGCCAATTATGAATCTAGACCCTTCATCATAGAGTCATTTAAAACCATCATAACATAAGACTCCTTTGGGAAAAGAAATAAAGTTGTAAACCTTTTCTCAATTTTCATAAAAGTTAGTGGTGACTCTAATAAGTTTGTAACATCAAGTGTATGACTAGGAAGATAAAATACAGATCAACGAAGAACAATCCCCAGCGTTTAGAGCATTAAAGCATCCTATGAAATGAATGACAGAAGATCTCTACATCAAGAAAGTCCAAAGAAGAACAATAGTAGATGGACAGGTAAACATTGATCTCCCCCTTCAAAGGTTGATACAAATAAGAATAAAGGAGAATCTAAATAGTTATGCACTACATTTACCAACTCTAAGTATATTCCAGAACAATCTCCTACATTACACAATAGGTTTGACCTGTTGCATGAATTATAGTATCATAATGATGATCCATGCAAGGATCCCCATACCTCGTGTGTGAACAAGAAAACATTAGTCATCCTATTTTTCACTAGAAGGAAGATCCTTAGTAAATGAAAAATTTTTATGCTCAAATGGATGAAGAGCAACTCAAAATACAAAATGAGTATGATTACAAGATGACATTACAACAAGGAAAAGAGTCTCAACACGAATTCATGGATCACTCTTCCCCCATTGAAAATTATGATGAAATGACTACTCAAGAAATAGAAGAATATGTGGAATGGTAGAAAGAGGAAATTAGGAAAAGAAAAAAGTTGATAAAATAGTGTCAAGATTTGAGTCAACAAATGTATGTACATTAAATATCCATGCAACACCACCATAGTATGTCCCTCCCCATAAACAAGGAGGTAACAATAATATGCAGGGGTCATCTCAGAATACAAGTGCTCTGGGTACTTCAAAAGAACCTTACAATATAGTCAATAACACAAAGAAACATGCTTAACATAATGTGCCACCATAGAGATGTTGGACTCAAGGAACACTAAGGGGGGGGGGTTGAATCAGTGTTCAACAAGATTTAACAATTTCAATTTTGATCATAAACCATTGACAACATTTAAACTGAAATAGACATGCAAGCAGATTAAAGAAATAATCAAAACACCATAACACCAAGATTTTTACATGGAAACCCTGTTAAGGAAAAAACCAAGGTGGAGATTAATCCACAATTTATACTCTGTTAAAAGTATGAAGAAAAGGGAATGCACATACATTCAGGCACAATTCCTAGAGATCACTACACAAAATAAGGAAGGCTCATTTCCTTACAAAAATGTTTGTATTACAAAAAAAGGTTGAACTGAGAAGATAGCATCTACAAATGCCTAGTTTCAGTTCCGGTGAAGCTCATGTACCAAATTATGGACCTCTTCTCTAACTCTACACTTATCTCTACTCTAGTTTCCCTTAATTCACAACAATCCTCTTTTTCTCAAGAAAAATTCACTCAACTAATCTTTTGATATTCGCACACACATCTACACTACTCTTCCACACAGTCACTCTTCAAAATGAATTAATGATCTTATATATATCCACTACCAAGATTTCAATCGCTCCAAGTTGGCTTCAAATAAAATATGAAATACTAAATATTCTTCACATGTCGGCTCAAATCATGAGCAATCTTTAATGCACACCCACACAAGTTAGCTATACTATAGCTATGACTCAAAACAAAATAACCAACACAAGAAAAAATTAAACAATTACTCGTTATACATCCGCGACATACTATATTCACTAAGTCGGCCACAACGAGCAAATAAACAAAAAAATTATTCTATTGGATTTCTTAACTCATACATTGATTAATGCAATATCACAAAACTTACCAATAAGGTAAAATATATGCTTATAAAACTATCTTGGAGATCTACAATACAAACTGATGATCTGGTGAAGCATACAGATCAACTAACTGACTAGATACCCTATTCTTTCTACTTTCTACTGGTAGAACATTGTTCTCTATATTTCCTTTCGGTATGAGAAAATTCTAATCTGTAGACCAGAAAGATGACTTCAGTTGCCATCAATGACAACACTAGAAGCCATATGCCAACAATCTCCCACTTTGGAATTGATGGCAACAATTAGCGAAAAATGAATAAGTGTCAAAACCAGTGATACACTGCCAATGCTCAAAATTTTTAAAACACAACTTTCTTTCAAAACACTGCTCCACCTTAGAAGGACAAGGCATTTTTCACTGTACACTCTCCCCCTTTGACATCAATGACAAAATTTCATTTCTTTCTCTCTCCCCCTTTGCTAATTAGAAATAGGATCAAAATTTGAAGAACTACAACTGTTGCTCAAGTTAGAAAATGATTTTGTACTTATCTTTCATTTTCAAAAGAAATTTCTTCCAAGCATCTACTGCAATCCCAATGATTAAGATGAAGTTTTTTTTTTCTGATGTCCGATTGATGATTTGGATGAGGGATTCCGAAATTGTAATTGCTTCTTCTAACTTTTCTCCTTTCCTTAGAACCTCAATTAGCTGCTCCAATCTGCATTCAATTAAATCCTTCACTTTCAAGAAAGTGTCCACTAGGCTATTTTTGGTGAATTGAACTTTTTCATGCTTAGTCTACAACTCATGAATCATTTTCTTTCCTGTATCTTCTTGGTCCTGAAACATGTTATAATCTTGACCAATTTTGTTCAACGCACTTTCAATCTGCTCCAACTTGTCCTTGTATTTCCCAAGTACATGAGGCCAATGAAGACAATAATTGTAGATGTTATTTGCTGAGTTTATACATTGCCTCAACACATTCTTTTCCTTTTTAATTTGGTAAGAGATAGCCTAAATTGGTCCTTTAAATGTAGAATTATTTCTTCCTCTTTTCTTTCCTAAGACTCAGAGGCCATAGTTTCCCTAATACATTCAATCAACTCTTCAGGAAGTACATTCTGCAAAATTTCCAATCCAATGTTATGCACAAAGTAACTGCCTAGAGTTCTCTCAATCAGGTCTTTCTCATATGAGGGTCTATCTAACCATATATCAACAATCTTCTCCATCCCATCTTTTTCTTGAACAATCTGCAATATCTTTGTTTTGAATAAAGAACCTTCTTCTTCACTTCCTTCTACCATTTCTACATCTAGTTCAACTAATTCTAGGTCATTCCTTGGAGTGTACTCATCAGAATCTTCATCTAGTATATCCATAATTATCTATTCTTTACCTTTTCCTTCAGATCTTGGAGACTTGTGTGCCAAAGGAGTGTCACCAACAAATTCTAGTGCCCTTTTCTACTTCCTTTCTATTTTACCAGAGGATTATCCAACTTCAAGTTCTTTTATTGGAATGGAAATTCTAACTACTCAAACTTTCCCAACAATTCTCTAAAGAAATTTGCATAAAATTGCTCACAATTCTCTAGAGTATTAGAATATTCAAAAACTTTCTTACAAACTAGTTCATTTTCCTTCCATACCACATTATCCGTCTAAGGCAATCAATTCATAAAATACATTATGATACATATGACCAAAGTAGTAAACCTGAAGGGGTAATCTGTATCCTTTGTCAATTGCACATTTTCCATCAATTGATCTTCTAGCAAACTGCATAGGTCAAAGTCTTGATCCTCCATTATCATTTTATGAGATATGAAAATTGTGCCTACTAAGGTTACACCTTCCCTATTCCTAAAGAAAATTTTGTATGAAATCCCATGTGCAAAGTACCTTATTATCAGATCTTTGATTGTCAAGATTACTAGAGCCCTTTGATATCCTATCACTCTGGTTAGGGTTTCGACTTCCTTGTTCAGAATCAAATTATTTTTTGGAATATCCCCAACATTGCATAGACCAGTTAAATTTCTAATCAAATCCTTCGAAATAGAATAGGGTTTAATAAAAATAAGAGTATCCTCATTCAATCTATTCAGTATAAACATAACAACTTCCACATTGACAAAATAAGGAAACCCATTCCAAATGTCCAAACTTCTATGTTTTGCACCTTCAAGCCACTTCAATTCATTGGCCAACAACATATTTCTCAAATCCATGATCTTTCTACTACTATATTCATCCAGATTCATTCTTTCCATACCAAACAAGTTTTTCTACCGAGCAAAAAGTTTGAAATTCAACAAGCAACTGAAATACCTGATGAATTCACCACCAAATTTACTTGACTCCTTCAAAATTTTACTGCAAAGACTCTCCTTTTGTTCTTCTTCAATGCAAAATGAAAAATGAGGGTTCCAAATACCCTTTTATAACTTTGTGCACCTAACCTTTTTACTGCATTAAATGTTTTTCCCTAGGAGTTCCAGTTACTCTATTTTCTTAAACAACGAGAGAAGAATCCATCTGCAGGCCTTCTAGATCAAAAATATCTAGACATGAGATCACGGATTCATTTAGAGACTAATAGCACAACTACTAAAAATTTCCTACATTCTGGTGCCAACTACAGATAGGGGGATAGGATTTTTCTTGGAAAACTCCCCCTAGGCCAATGTCCTAAAATCAATTTCTGGAGGGATTATCGAAGGCTACTTGTGGTACGAGCTTATTTCCTTCATTAGATTCACTCTTCTTTACCCATGTTTTCTTGATCATATCTCGAATTTCTTCCATAGTCACTTTCCCTTTTCATTTATCATCTTTCTGTGAAATTCTTCCTTTGTATACCGAACCTCTTCTATCCATGTTTTTGTTCCTGTAGAATCTTGCAATGTGACCAAACTTGTTGCAATTATAGCACACCAGATTTCTTTGTATAGACCATTCATTCCATTGATTCCCTTTGACCTGGATTGATTAGCAACATGCCCAAATCTTCCACAGGTGTAGCATTTAATATTCCTTAAACTGACATACTTCTGCATTCAATTGACATATGACCAAACTTATTACAACTAAAACACTAAATGGGAAATGATGGACTGCTTGAATTTATTTTACTTCTACACTGAGAAGCCATATGACCAAATTTATTACAAGAAAATCAATAACCATTAAACTTCTGAGCATTGGGTTGTCTTACCAGATATCTTCTACCTTTGTTCATCTAAATTTTCTGTCCAAAATCCTTATGTTCAAATCTGGAGCTTTCACCTTTCCCATAGCCAAGACCTCGCTTATCATTTGTATCCTTTTATCCTTTAGTCAGCTCATCAAGCTTAGCAGAACTAATCCTAAACTTCTCCTTGTACTCATTTGCAATAGTGAGTTCATCTCTGAGAATAACTATCCACCTTTCAAGCTCTTGTTCATTATTTCTGGATTGTTGCAGTTCAATCTCTATTTGAATGAATCTACTATTAACTTTGTTGCATTCTTCAAAATTTTCTTTTAAAGACTGGGCCAAATTTTCCTCATTCTTCTATGTTCTTTCCTCAATCTCCTTAGTTAGGCTTCATTGCCACAGATTGCATCTCAAGCTTTAGAGTAGCATTGTTCCTAGGAAGTTTTTCACATTCTTCAGTTATTTCTTTTAGGGCCTGATTTAGGTGAACATCTTCCAAGCTTTTATTTTCTTTCTGCTTCAGTTGATCACATAGTTCCCTCCTCTTTTCTCTTGACTCATTGATTTTGTCCTTCAATGATTGAATGGATTTTTCAGCATCCAAAAGATTTTGCTTTAATTCCATAACTTTTGCTTTAGACTGATCAAGATCATCAAGTGCCACCATAAGCTGCTGTTGAAGACCACCAGAGTCCATTATATTCCAAGATCCACCTCATGCTATTAAAATTCTACAGAGGAACCTACTCTGATACCAATTGTTGGACTCAAGGAACTCTGAGAGGGGGGGTGAATCAGTGTTCAATAAGAATTAAAATTTTCAATTTTGATCATAAACCATTCACAACATTTAAACTGAAATAAACATGCAAGAACATTAAAGAAATAATCAAAACACTATAACACTATTTTTTACGTGGAAACCCTGTTAGGGGAAAAAACATGGTGGAGATTAATCCACAATTTATACTCTGTTAAAAGTATGAAGAAAAGGGAATGCACATGCATTTAGGCACACTGCCTAGAGCTCACTACAAAAAATAAGGAAGGCTCAATGCCTTACAAAAATGTTTGGATTACAAAAAAATGTTGAAATGAGAAGATAACATCTAAAAATGTATGGTTTTAGTTTTGGTGAAGCTCATGTACTTGAAACATAGATTTTTGGGAACCTAAATGCTTTCTCTTGCAGTTCTAGTGTTTTTCACCTAAAAGGAGAGAGATTTAGGTCCAAAAATTCTTATGTAACACTCAAATTAGGATGTGTGCAATGTGATATGATGTAAATGAACTTAAATAAATGTGATTGACTAATTAGAATGAACTAAAATGAATGAAAAAGTGCAATTTAAGCTCTGTTTGAAAAACACATTGTGATGTGCAAACAACTATGAAAATGACGAAATTATGTAGAACATAAGGTATAGGGGTAAATCTGAGTGCACCTAGATAAAGCATGAGCTTTTTGTAGTGTTTGGAATGCTGATGAAATTTACTAAGTTTCCACAGTGGGATTCATTCGTCCAAGGTGGCAAATCAGTCCTCCTATTGATGAAAAACTGTGAGGAGCTGATTTCTATCTTTTGGGATCTAAAATCTGACAAAACTCAAGTTTCCATTCCTAAGGTGGGACTCATTTTCCACAGGTGGCGAATCAGTCCTCTCCTAAATTTTTGAAAAACCAAGAGATAACTCTGCAACACCAGATCTGGGAATGTCTACTTGTCGGGTTGCCGAAGTCAAATCTACAGAAAACAGACAAATAAGTCTCTCCAAACTTGAATTTGACTTATGTTTACTTGAAGCACCTATTTGACATGAAAATAAATCTTCAACACCTAATAACCTGTGAATTTTGAAAACAAAGGCTGCAAATACACAAGGAAAAGGGGAAAAATGATTAGGGTTAGTGAATAGGGGTTTGCCTTGGTCAAACCCCAATTTTGGTAATTAAACCCTTGAGAAGATAATAAAATGGAAGAAAAAGATAAAGTAATAACATTCAAATGATATCCACTCACCTAACTCTTGATCTTGTAGTTCTGAAGTAATGTTAATGGTAGCTTCAAAGTGCTTTAATTGTTGATGTAAAAATGCTTGATTGCTTGAATGTATAGGTGGATAAGTGAACTTGATGAATGGGGGTTAAAATGAGATGAAAGTCACTTATTTCTACAATTCTTGTGCCTTACTATCCATTCATACCTCATCATAGGCTGACATCAAGTGTTTTTTAATAAAATCTCAAAAGGAAAATTGAAATATTTTAAATTTGCGGCCAAGGGGGACTCATTCACCACCCATTGCAAATGGGTCCCACCTAGGACCTAAAAGTAAGTGTTGGGAATAATGTTGTATTTAATGTTATTTGTCAGGATAATATGCAAAAATTCACTTAATTAAGTCATATGTGGGCATAAAAAGAAAAAATAAAGCATGAGAAAGGTGTAAATAGTGAAGATGTTCCTAGAAAAGTGTGAAGGCTTGTTACAAGGATTTAAAACACTTTAAAATAGGAATTATTGTTGAGTAAGAAGATGATTTTTAGGTAAATTGTATTAAATAGAGTCTATAAGAATGTAGAAATGTCTTACAACACTTCACAACACCTTAACAAGACATCAGTCTGTGAGTTTTAGTACCTAAATAAGCATGTTCAAGCCATGTTACAACATAAAATCAAAGCAACATAGTTCCAAAACCATGAAACAAGAGCTAAAAGGCCATGAAAATGACAAGGGGCCATTTTTCTATGACACATTTAGCCCCCACTTTAGTGAGAGGATGAACCTACTTCAAACTCACACTAAAGTAGCCACAAAAATTGAGGGGAGGGTTCGAATATACGTATGTTAGTAGGATGGAATACAATGATCAATCCTGTAGGATGAAGATCCCATGGAAAAATAGGCATAAGGAAAAATGAACACACAATTGTTGAGATGCATTGAATGAAGCTTCAATCATCAATCCAACTAGTTGCAAAAAGAGATCTAGGCTAATTGTTTGAAAAAGTGAATGTGTACTCACTTTGGGGCCACATAACTAGTTGTCCACAAGGCGAGAAGGCCCAACTGTATACTCACTCTGGGGCCACAAAACTAGTTGTCCACGGGGTGAGAAAGCCAAAAAATTAAGATACATACACTAGTTGGTATGCACTCACAAAACACAAAAGTGGCTATGGGGAAAAGTCATGCCGCTAGTTGGGCTTCCTACTCAACTATGCTAAAGCTATACCCGTTCGATAAATTTAACAAGGCACCACAAAGAAAAAGGAAGTGTAAATGCTAAGATTTAAACAATACGATACTACAGGTATGCAAGATGTGTTATGCTAGGTGGCCAAGATATGCAACAATGTACAATGAAAAAAATGTAATGTGAAAGATTGTTCAAAGGAGTCTTGTTCAGTTTATTCAAGGTCAATCACTTAGGGAACATTGTGTCTAATGTCTCCAAGAGAGGACCAATCAAAGAATAGTATATTCACAACTTAGGGGATGCAATGCATCACATCAAACCACCAAGAGGAATGTAATATGCTTAGAAAGATCATACTTATGAAGGACATCACACCGAATGTCATCCACAAAGTGAAAAACACATCACATAAATGACAAGGCTACACTAAGAGACATGAATGCACAATGAAACAATGATAATGTATTCCTCCCACTTTAAAGGAATTTCTACACATCGTTTTGTGAGCAATTACTTGAAAGTAGAGAAGAAAAGAAAATGCAAAAGAAGAAAACAAGAAATGAGAGCCAACTTAGAAAGCTCTATGCCAAGTCATATGTTTTGTAGCTAGGCTGCGTCATGTCAAGGAGAAATGAGAAAAAAGAAAGAAAGGGAGTTGCCCCCAAAAAAGAAAGTACAGTAAACACATAAGGGATCTATGAATTTGGGGTCAGATGCTCATTGTTGCAATGTTTTTATGAAAGAGCTCGAACTTCATCATTCCCCAAATACACATAGAACTAGAAAATGACACAAAGAGAGCAAAAACAAAGGAAAAAAAAAGTCCATTTTGAGTCAGCATGGAAAATACATTGCAGTCTCAATGCCTTGCATCGTCCCCAAAAGGAAAACATAAGAAAAATGAAAACAAAAAGGTGAAAGCTTTCAGGCCAACATGAAGGAGACATTTCAGTCTCAATGCCTTGTGTCATCCCCAAAAGGAAAAACACAAGAAAAAACAAAGGAAAAAAAGGAAAAAATGACCATTTGGGTCAACATGGAAGAGACATAGGGTGTCTCTATGCTTTGTGTTATCCCAAAAAAGAAAACACAAAATAAAAATGAAAAAGACACAAACCATTTGGGTCAACATGGAACAGACATAGGGTGTCTCTATGCTTTGCATCATCCCCAAAAGGAAAAGAAAAAACAAAAATGAAAAAGATAAGAACCATTTGGGTCAACATGGAAGAGACATAGGGTGTCTCTATGCTTTGTGTCATCCCCAAAAGGAAAACATAAAAAAAAAATGAAAAATACAAGAACCATTTGGGTTAACATGGAAGAGACATAGGGTGTCTCTATGATTTGCACCATCCCCAAAAGGAAAACACAAAAAAAAAGTGAAAAAGACAAGAACCATTTGGGTCAACATGGAAGAGACATAGGGTGTCTCTATGCTTTGCGTCATCCCCAAAAGGAAAACACAAAACAAAGCACAAAAAATAAAAGAGTAAAGGTATGAATAGAAGAAGTGGACAGAGAGGGAAAACATCAAACACACGATATAGGGGAACACAATACGCACATTAAAAGAAAAAAAATAAAGAAAGAAAGATAAAAGGATAGCTAGGCAAATGCAAGTCAACCATCTAACAAGTCATCTGCCTCCCAATCATGTTCAGTGTAATGCAAAGGCAATTGACTCTCCAAAGGAGGAATCACAAGTGCTGAACTAGGAGTTGTACCAGGTTCTTCACTTGGTGGAAAGGATTTATCATTTAAGTTCATTGTAGACAAAAATAAAGAGTTCAAATCATTGTGTACTTCTTCGTCGATTTTAGCGATCGTTGCATCATCATTGTCATCATCGAGATTAATAATGACGAAGGACGAAGGTTGATTTCGAAGGATGGATGTATCAAGAGTGTTGGTTGTTGGATGGGTTCATTTTGTTGTGATTTTTGGGCTAAACTATTGTGTGGTAGATCAGGAGAGGGAAGGTGGTCATCTATCACTTCTATCAAGGGTGGAGGTTGATTTTCTTGATCATCTTCCATAAGAGATTGACGAGCAAGGAGATGAAGGTGATGCCAATGTTCCTGAGCACCACAGTTTTGTTTAATTCTATATTGGAGTTGTTGAGGTGTAAGAGTGGATTGAGTCATCATAAGTTCTTCTGCTTCCAAAGGGGGAAGAGCAGGAGAAATCGAAGAGGATGGATCAACCACTTTCTCTTTTTCTTTATATACTTGTTTGATACGAGGAGGTAGGATAGGAGTTATTTCATTTTCTCTTGGTCATTTAAGCAATGGTTGAGAAGTGTCAAGAGGGGATTGTTCAAAAGGTTTGATGGTTTGTTCAATATCAGATTCAGGTGTAATCATGGTTTCATCAAGGATAGGATGGGTGGACGTAGACGAGAATGTGTGACGAAGAGATAATTCAACTATCTTTTTAGCTTTAAACTTTTGATAAGCACTGTAAAAGAAGTCCTTACAAGGGGTGATAGGTTCCATGGGTTTAGGCCAAAAGCATTCTAATGAAAAGTTACCTTTTGAAGATAAAGGATTAAAGCCACTATGGTGTACGGTGAATACCTCATTTCCATGTGGAAGCTTCAAGCACTTATGAACAACTGATGGGACCACTTTCATTGAATGAAGCCAAGGAAGGCCTAGCTGCAAACAAAATTGGTTAGATTATGGAATAATGGAAAATGTTACCTCCAAAGTCTTAGGTCCTATTTGCAAAGGTAGCATGAACGATCCAATTGTAGGGCATGCAAAACCATTATGTGTTTTAATCCATGCAGTTTGTTTATTATAGTCATCTTGATATAGATCATGTAATACTAGAAACTCCTCTATAATCACGTTCTCACCACAAGTGGGATCTATTAATATCCCATTAGTAGGTTTATCATAGATTCTACTAGGTATGTAGAGAGGACCATCAGGAAGCTTTTGTAGTATGTCGTTAGTAGAGAAATTAATATCAATAGATCTAGTGGTTTGGCCCTTCTGAGGGATAACATCTATTGTAGCGACAAGTTTATCCATAAGACTAGCTTGGGTAACAATAGGAGGTGTATGAGGTTGTTCGTTGTGTGTATCAACAATCATTACATCAGGCTTTGAAGGTTCACTAGACTTGACAAATGAGGTAGTTTGTTTAGGAATAGGGTTGGTGAAAATTTGCAGATTTTGGTTAGGGGGTGCAATGGACTTATTGCCTTGATCATTAACACCCATAATGGTCAATTCACCTGAATCAATGAGGTCTTGAACTAAATGTTTAAGATGCTTGCAATGTTTGGTGTTGTGGCCATTTTGATGATGAAAATGGAAATAAGCATTAGGTTTGAAGGTAGGTGGTAAGGGTTGATTAGGATCAAGTGATCGAACAGGTGGCAAGGTGAGCATGCATTTTTTGAATTAATTGGTTCATTGTATGATGGAGGGTGTCAGGTAAAGGAGTGAAACGTCTATTCAGATCACCATAATGATAGGGAACAGGTGTCTTAGTAGTGGCCATTGAATTTTGAACTTGTTGAGTTGGTTGTGGTTGGGGTGAAGGAGGTGGATTAAACTATAAAAAGCCTCTGTTAGGTTTGCAGAAATTTTGCGTGTTGTTTTGGTTTTGATTGTTATGTTCAGGTTTGTCAACTTGGCTAGAAGTGGATTTTGACTCATGACTTGAAACTGAATTTTTATAATCACATAAGGTTGTACATAAATGCATGAATGAAGGGAATTTCATCATGGTAAGTTTATCTTGAAGGTTGGTGTGCAAATTCTCAATAAACATCTTCTCCAGATGCACATCAGGAATTTTGACATCAACTTGAGCGTATAAGGATTGGTACACGGAGATGAAATCTATTACTTTTTCATCTGTATTTTTTCTACATCTCATAAGGTCAGCCATTATCTTTTTAGGTGTCATGTGCACTTGAAAGTGACTAATGAAAGCTTCCACCAATTTGTTAAATGAATGGATGGAATGATTGGGAAAGTTGGAAAACCATTCTAAAGTGGTATCTTTCAAGGTCCTTGGAAATTTTTTTGCTAAAAGTTTATAGTCAAGGACAAAGTCACTACACAAAGCGGTATAAGCATTGACATGGTTGATAGGGTCTCCTTTTCCTACATATTTCTTAAACCTTGGCATTTCTATCCCTTGTTCCATTGGGGTATGTAAGATTTCTAATGATAAGGCACTACTGTGGACAAGATGTGTGGGTGGAGTGGTTTGACCTTGAATAATGGAGGAAAGTTGGTGTTGCATGGATGAAACAGTGTTAATGAGTTGTGTAAGAAGAGGATCAGGATAATTGGGTGGAGGTGGAAGGGAAAATAGTGATGGGGTGTGGGTGATGTTAGGTCAAGTGAAAGGAAAGCTAAGGGGTGTGAAAGTCATGGAAGGAGCTTGCGATGCCACAAAAGAGGTAGGAATGCTAGTGGAAATCAGAAAAGAAGTAGCCACATAATTAGGTTGATGCATAGTTGTGTGGACTTGTAGATTGGTGTCAGTTGGTATGGAAGCTATAGTTGAAGGGGGAGGAACTTGAGGTGCTCCTTGGTTTATAGGAATGTTTGCGGATTGGGTAGTTGAAGAGGCATGTTTATTGTAAATCTTATCAATTTGTTTTAGCACTTGCAAGCCATCATCACTCTCAATTAAGCGATGAAGGTTCTTAATAGCAGGTATAGCAGTGGTGGAAATGTTTTCAAGTGACAAATCTTGTTGTAAATGTGAAAAGTCCTCATGAATATTAATGACCTTTTCTTGAGGTAGGGAATTTTTTTGTTTTCAACATGCATAGGATGGAAAGGTGAAGGCATAGAAATGGTATTGTCAGGGCCTAATTCACCATTGTCCATACTAGGAGTAGGAGCTTGTGATATCCCAAGGTCCACAACAAAAGTGCTATCGCGGGATGCCATGAGTCTAGAACTTCTTCTCACTAAAGTATTATAACCGGGGCACCAAACACTCATGCAAGTACCACAAAGGAAGGGTGGATTAAAATGAAAGGTAAGCTAAGAATTTGAAATGAAAATAACAAAACATCTGCTAAATGTAATATAGATGCAAATACAAAAAACAAAAATGTAGGAAAATGCCAGGAAAAGCACAGAACTACTGTCTAAAAAGTGCAGAGGGACTGATTCACCTTGGATGGCGAATGAGTCCTAGGATGCAATTTTTTTTGTGTTTTTCAGAATTTTTAAGGATGATTTAAATGTTTTGCAAAAGGAAATTACAAATGCAGAATGCAGTTTTTTTACTTTTTTCAATGATATTGAATGCAAAAATGAAAACTAAATGAATGTTTCACTAATTCAAAATGAAAGGTCCTAGAATGCAATAAAAAATCAATGCCCTAATTGAATGCTAATGCAAATGAAAAATAGGTTGCAAGATATGAATGCAATCAGAAATTTAAAGTGTTCAAAAGTCAAGTTCACCAAAATGAAACGTAAATTTTTGGGAACCTAAATGCTTGCTCTTGCACTTCTAGGGTTTTTCACCTAAAAGGAGAGAGATTTAGGTCCAAACAAGCTTATGTAACACTCAAATTAGGATTTTTTCAATGTGATTGGTTGATTACAATGAACTAAAATGAATGCAAAGGTGCAATTTAAGCTATGTTTGAAAAAACATTGTGATATGCAAACAACTATGAAAATGAAGAAATTATGCAAAACAGAAGGTATAGGGGTAAATATGAGTGCACCTAGATGAAGTGTGAGCTTTCTGGAGTGTCTGGAATGCTAATAAAATTTACTAATTTTCCACAGTGGGACTCATTCGCCCAAGGTGGCAAATCAGTCCTCCTAATGATAAAAAACTGTTGGGAGATGATTTTTGTCTTTCGAGATCTGAAATCTGACAAAACTCAAGTTTCTAGTCCTAAGGTGGGACTCATTGTCCATAGCTAGAAAATTATTCCTCTCCCAATTTTTTGAAAATCCAGGAGACAACTCTGCAACACCAGATCTGGGAATGTCTGCTTGTCGGGTTGTCGAAGTCAAATCTATAGAAAACAGACAAATAAGTCTCTCCAAGCTTGAATTTGACTTATGTTGATTTGAAGCACCCAGTTGACATGAAAATCAATCTTCAACATCTAATAACCTATCAAGTCTATAAACAAAGACTGCAAATACACAAGTAAAAGGGGAAAAATGATTAGGGTTAGTGAAAAGGGGTTTTCCTTGGTCAAACCCCACTTTTGGTAATTAAACACTTGAGAAGATAATAAAATGAAAGAGAAAGATAAAGTAATAACATGCAAATTATATCCAATCACCTAACTCTTGATCTTGTAGTTCTAAAGTAATGTCAATGGAAGCTTCAAAGTGCTTGAAAATTGCTTTAATTGTTGACGTAAAAATGCTTGATTGCTTGAATGTATAGGTGGATAAGTGAACTTGATGAATGGGGGTTAAAATGAGATGAAAATAACTTATTTATAAAATTCTTGTGCCTTACTATCTGTTCATACCTCATCATAGGCTGACATAAAGTATTTTTTAGTAAAATCCCAAAAGGAAATTTAAAATATTTTGAATTTGTGGCCAAGGGGGACTCATTCACCACCCATGGCGAATGGGTCCCACCTAGGACCTAAAAACAAGTGTCGGGAATAATGTTGTATTTAATGTTCTTTGTCAGGATAATGTGCAAAAATACACTTAATTAAGTCATATGAGGGGATAAAAAGACAAAATAAAGCATGAGAAAGGTGTAAATAGTGAAGATGTTCCTAGAAAAGCATGAAGGCTTGTTACAAGGCTTTAGAACACTTTAAAATAGGACTTGTTGATGAGTAAGAAGGTGATTTTGAGGTAAATTGTATTAAATAGAGTCTAGAAGAATGTAGAAATGTCTTACAAAACTTCATAACACCTTCACAAGACATCATTATTTGAGTTTTATTACCTAAATAAGCATGTTCAATCCATGTTACAACATAAAATCAAAGAAACATAGTTCCAACGCCATGAAATAAGACCTAAAAGGCCATGAAAATGACAAGGGGCCATTTTTAGACTATGATTTAGTACCAAATTCTAGACCTCTTGTCTAACTCTGCACTTAGGTCTGCTCTACCTTAATTGACAACAATCCTCTTCTGCTCAAGGAAAATTCAATCAACTGATCTTCGGATATTCATACGCACATTTACAGTAGTCTTCCACACATTCACTCTTCAAAATGAATTAACGATATTATATATATATCTGCTACCAAGATTTCAATCCCTCCAAGTTGGCTTCAAATAAAATATGAAATACAAAATATTTGTCACATGTTAGATCAAATCATGAGAAATCTTTAATGTGCACCCACACAAGTTGGCAATACTATAGCTACGACTCAAAACAAAGTAGCCAAAACAAGAAACAATTAAACAATTACTCCTTATACATCTATCACATGCTATATTCACTAAGTCGGTCACAACCAAAAAATAAACAGAAAAATTATTCTGCCGAATCTCTTAACTCGTACACCAATTAATGCAACATCACAAAACTTACCAATAAGGTAACATATATTCTTAGCAAACTATCCTAGGGATCCACAACAAAAACTCATGATCCGGTGAAGCATACAGATCAACTAACTAACTGGATACCCTATTCTTTCTGATTTCTGCTAGTAGAACATTGTTCTCTACATTTCCTGCTAGTATGAGAAAATTCTGATCTATGCACTGGAAAGATGACTTTAGCTACCATCAATGACAACACTAGAAGCCATATTCCAACAAGAGATCCCAACCACAAAACATTGGCAACATTCCGCAGTCCAACCCACCACTAGGACAACAATATATTCCTCACCAACAACATCATGTGCCACAACATAATATATATCGTCACCAAAACATCCAAAAAAATGTGCACCAACGTCCATATGCGAACTACTCTTGCACTTCTAGGGTTTTTAACTTAAAAGGAGACAGATAGGGAGAAAAATGCTTATGTATCACTCAAATTAGGATGTGTGTGATGTGGTGTGATGTAAATGAAGCTAGATAAATGCAATAGATTAATGTAGGTGATTGAAAATGAATTCAAAAGTGTAATTACAACTATGAAAAAATATTGTGATATGCAAACAACTATGTAAATGAAGAAATTATGTAGAACATAAAGTACAAGGATGAATTTGAGTGCACCTGGGTGAAATGTGAGCTTTCTAGAGTGTTCTGGATGCTGATGAAATTTATTGATTTTTCACAATGGGACTCATTCACCTAGGGTAGCGAATCATTCCACCTACTGGTGAAAAATTGTGAGGTGCTGGTTTCTATCTATCAAGATCTAAAATATGACAAAAATCAAGTTTCTAGTCCTAAGGTGGAACTCATTCGCCAAAGGTGGTGAATCAGTCCTACCCCAAATTCCTCACAAACTGGGAGACAACTCTGCAACACCAGATGTGAGAATGTTTGCTTGTCAGGTTTTCGAAGTCAAATCCGCAGAAAATGGACAAATAACTCTCTCTAAGCTTGATTTTGACTCAAGTTGACTTGAAGCACCTAGTTGACTTGAAAATCAATCTTCAACACCTAATAACCAATAAAATCTATAAACAAAGGGCTACAAACAAATAAGAAAAAGGGGGAAATGATTAGGGGTTAGTGAATAGGGGTTTTTCTTATTCAAACCCCACTTGTCATAATTAAACCATTGAAAAGACAATGTAATGAAAGAGAAAGATAAACTAATAATATGCAAGTGTTGTCAACTCACCTAACTCTTGATTATGTAATTCTGAAGCAATGTCAATGGCAACTTCAAAGTGCTTGAATTTTTTATGTAACATGATTGAATGCTTGAATGAGTGAGGAGATGTAAAACGGGGTGAAATATCACTTATTTATACAATTCATGTGCCTTAGTATCCATTCATACCTCATCACAGGCTGACATCAACTGATTTTGAATAAAATCTCTAATGGAAATTTGAAATATTTTGAGTTTGGGGCCAAGGGGGACTCATTCAGCACCCATGGAAAATGGGTCCCACCAAGGACCTAAAAGGATGCGTCAAGAAAAATGTTGTGTTTAATGTTATTTGTTGGGATAATATGCAAAAATAGACTTAATGACAACTTATGAGGGCATAAAGAGACAAAATAAAGCATGATAAGGGTGTAAATAGTTAATATATGCCTAGAAGAGCATGAAAGCTTGTTACAAGACTTTACAACACTTCAAAATAGGACTTGATGTGTGAAAAGGTGGTTTTTAGGTAAATTGCATTAAATAGAGTCTAGAAGAATGGAGAAATGTCTTACAACACTTCACAACATCTTCAAAAGACATCGTTCTTTGAGTTTTAATACCTAAATAAGCATGTTCAAGCCATTATATAGCATAAAATCAAAGCAACATAATTCCAACACCATGAAACAAGAACTAAAAGGCCATCAAAATGGAAAGGGACCATTTTTCTACGGCACATTTAGCCCCCACTTTAGTGAGAAGATGAACTTTCTTCAAACTCACACTAAGGTAACCATGAACATTGAGGGGAGGGTTCAAATGCACTTACATTAGCAAGATGGAATTAAAATGATTCAAGAGGGATGATCAAGCCCCTAGGATGAAGATACCATGGCAAAATAGACATAAGAAAAAAGGAACACACAAGTGTTGAAAAGAATTCAATGAAGCTTTTATCATCAATCCAACTAGTTGTGAAAAGAGATCTAGGCTGATTTTTTGAAAAACAGAATGTGCACTCACTTTGGGGCCATGAAACTTTAGGTTGTCCATAGGGTGAGAAGGCCCAACTGTTTACTCACTCTGGGGCTATGGAAATAGTTTTCTGGGGGTGAGAAAGCCCAAAAAGTAAGATACATACACTAGTTGGTATGAACTCACAAACACACAGGTGGCTATGGGGAAAAGTCATGCCGCTAGGTGGGCTTCTCTATCAACCGTGTCAAAGTTATACCCATTTGATAACTTTAACAAGGCACCACAAAGCAAAAGGAATGTTTATGAACAAAAAGAAAAAAAGGTACCACGGGCATGCAAGCTGTGTTATGCAAGGTGGAAAAAAGGAATGTAAAATGTTAAACTACAAAAATATAAAACGTAAACTGTAAAATGTAAAAAGATGTTCAAATGAGTCTTGTTTAGTTTATGCAAGGTCAGTCACTTAGGCAACATTGTGTCTAATTTCTTCAAGAGAGGACTGATTAAAGAATAGTATATTCACCACTTAGGGGATGCAGTGCGTCGTATCAAGCCACCAAGAGGAATGTAATATGCACTAGGAACCAAGAATGCAAATGAATTGATGGTAATGTATGTCCCCCACTTTAAAGGAATTGCTACACATCGTTCTCTGAGCAATTACTTTAAAATAGAGAAGAAAAGAGAATGCATAAAGAAAACAAGATATGAGAGCCAACTTAGAAATCCCTATGCCAAGTCATATGTTTTGAAGTTAGGCTGCATCATGTCAAGGAAAAGGAAAAGAAAATAAAAAGGGAGTTGCCCCCTAGAAAATAAAGCACACCAAACACATAAGGGATCTATGGTTTTGGGGTCAGTATGTTCATTGCTGCAATGTTTTTATATGAAAGAGCTTGAAACTGTCATCATTCCCCAAAGCACATAGAACTGGAAGAATGACACAAAGAGAGAAAACAAAGGAAAATGAAAGTCCGTTTTGGGTCAACATGGAAGAGACATTGCAGTCTCGATGCTTTGCATCGTCCCCAAAAGGAAAACACAAGCAAAGAGAAAGAAAATGAAAAGGTAAAAGAAAAGGAAAAAGCATTTGGGTCAACATGAAGGAGACATTTTGGTCTTAATGCCTTGCATCATACCCAAAAGGAAAACACAAAACAAAAAGAGAAAAAGACAAGGACCTTTTGGGTTAACATGAAAAAGTCATAGGGCATCTCTATGCTTTGTGTCATCCCAAAAAGGAGAACATAAAAAAAAATGAAAAAGACAAGGACCATTTAGGTCAACATGGAAGAGACATAGGGAATCTCTACGCTTTGCGTCATCCCCAAAAGGAGAACACAAAACAAAAGTGAAAAAGACAATGCACGACATATAGAAGAATAAAGGTAAAATAGAAGTGTACAAAGAGAGAGAACATCAAACACACGATATGGGGGAACACGATACACACATAAAAAGAAAATAAAAATAGAAAAGTAAAAAGGATGGTTAGGTGAATGGAAGTCAACCATATAATAGGTCATCTGCCTTGCAATCATGTTCAATGTAATGAGGGCGATTGACTGTCCAAAGAAATAATTGCATTCGTCGAACCAAGAGTTGCACTAGGTTCTTCACTTGGTGGAGAGGATGTATCATTTAAGCTCATTTTGGATGAAAATAAATAATTTAAATCATTATGTGCATCTTCATTAATTTTGGAAATTTCTGCATCGTCATCACCATCACCATCATTATCAAGATCAATGACAATAGGAGGAAAAAGGGTGATTTTTAAAGATGGATGTATCAAAAGATGAGGTTGTTGGATTGGTTTTATTTGTTGTGATTGTTGTACTACAATTCCTTGTGGTGGGTCAAGATAAGGAGGGTGGCCATCTATTACTTCTATCAAAGTTAAATGTTTATTGTTGTTATTGTCTTCTATGCGAGATTGACGAGTGAAGAGATGATGACGATGCCTTCGTTCCCTAGCACCACAGTTCTGTTTAATTCTATTTTGAAGTTGTTGAGGTGTAAGAGTGGATTGAGTCATCATAGGTTCTTCTACCTTTGAAGAGGGAAGAATAGAAGAAAGTGAAGAGGAGGGATCAATGACTTTCTCTTTTTCTTTGTAAACTTGTTTAAGGTGAGGAGGCTGAGCGGGGATTGTTTCATATTCCATTGGTCATTTAAACGATGGCGGGGAAATCTTAAGGGGTGATTGTTCAGGAGGTTGTATGGTTTTCTCAATGTTAGACTTAGGTTGAAGCATGGTTTCATCTATGATAGGAGGTGCAGAGGTGGTCATGGATAAGTTTCGAAGGGACTATTCGGCTATCTTTTTGGCTTTAAAATTTTCATTGGCTATGAAAAAGAAGTCCTTGCAAGGGGTGATCAGTTCTATGGGTTCAGGCTAGAAGGCTTCTAATGAGAAGTTACCTTTGGAAGATAAAGGATTAAAGCCACTATGGTGTATGGTGACTATCTCTTTGTCATGTGGAAACTTCAAGAACTTATGAACAACTGATGGGACCACTTTCATTGATTGAAGCCAAGGGAGGCCTAGCCACAAACGAAATTGGTCAGATTGTGGAATAATTGAAAACATTACCTCCAAATTTTTAGGTCCTATTTGTAAGGGTAGCACGATCGATCCAATGGTAGGGCATGCAAAACCATTATGTTTTAGTCCATGCAGTGGTTTTATTGTAATCTTCTTGATATAATTTGTGTAATACCAAAAACTCTTCTATGATCACATTCATAGTACAAGCGAGATCTATTAATATTCCATTAGTGGGATTATCATAAATTTGACTAGCTATGTAGAGAGGACCATCAAGAAGCTTTTGGAGTATTTTTTTAGTAGAAAAAGTAATATCAAGTGATTTTGTGGTTTGTCCCTTATGAGGGATAACATCTATCATAGCCACAAGATTATCCATAGGACTAGGTTGGGTAACAATAGGAGTTGTATCATGTTGTTCATTATTGGTATCAACAATTATTACATTAGGCTTGGAAGGTTCACTAGCCTTGACAAATGAGGTAGTATGTTTTGGCATAAGATTGGTGAAAATTTGTAAATTTGGGTTAGGAGGTACAATGGACTTATTGCCTTGATCATTAACACTTGCAATGGTCAATTCACCTCAATCAATGAGGTCTCGAACTAAATGTTTAAGACACTTACAATGTTTGGTATCATGGCCATTTTGATGATGAAAGTGACAATAAGCATTAGGTTTGAATGTAGGTGGTAATGGCTGATTTGGATCAAGTGGTTGAACGGGTGGAAAAGTGAGCATGTGTTTTTGGATTAATTAGTTGATTGTTTTATGGAGGGTATCAAGTAAAGGAGTGACATGTTGGTTCAAATCTCCATAATGATAAGGCATGGCTGTCCTACCAGTGGCCACTTGATTAGGATCAGATTAGGTTGGTTGTGGTTGAGGTTGAGGAGAAAAATTAAATTGTAAAAATCCTCTATTAGGTTTGTGGAAGTTTTGTGTGTTGTTTTGGTTTTGATTGGTGTTTTCAGGTTTTTCAACATAGTTGGAAGTGTATTTTCAATCACAACTTGAAAATGAATTTTTGTAGTCACAAAAGGTTGTACATAAATGCATGAATGAAGGGAATTTCATCATGGTGAGTTTATCCTGAAGGTTGGTCTACAATTTTTTGATAAACATCTTTTGCAGATGTGGATCAGAAATTTTGACATCAATTTGAGCATATAAGGATTGGTAACATGAGATGAAATCCATCACTTTTTTATCTATGTTTTTTCTACATCTCATAAGGTCAGCCATTGTCTTTCTAGGTGTCATGTGAACTTGAAAGTTACTAATGAAAGCATCCACCAATTCATTAAATGAATTGATGGAATGATTGGACAAGTTGGAAAACCATTCTAAGGCAGTCTCTTTGAGGGTCCATGGAATTTTTTTTGCTAAAAGTTTATCGTCAAGGACAAAGTCACTACAAAACTTAGCTATATAAGCATTAATATGGTCAATAAGATCTTCTTTTCCTCCATATTTCTCAAATCGAGGCATTTCTATCCCTTGTGGCATTGGGGTACACAATATTTCTAAGGATAAGGGACTACTACAAACATGATAGGTGGTTGGAGCAGATTGACCTTGATTGATGTTGCATAGATGAAATGATAGTGAGAAGTTGTGTAAGAAGAGGATCATTGTATGTGGGTGCAGATGGAAGGGAAAATGGTGATGGACTGTAAGTGATGTTAGGAGAAGTGAAAGGAATGCTAAGAGGTGTCAAAGTGGTAGAAGGGACTTGTGATGCCACAAAGGAAGTAGGAATGCTAGTGGAAATTGGGAAAGAAGTAGCCTGAAACATAGTTGTATGGACTTGAAGATTCGTGTAAGCTGGGATGGAAGCAATGGTTGGAGGGGGAGGAACTTGAGGTGCTCCTTGACTTACAGGAATGGTTACAGATTGGATGTTTGAAGAGGCATGTTTATTGTAAATCTTGGAAATGTTCTTCATCACCTGCAAGCCATCATCACTTTCAATCAAATGATGAAGATTCTCAATGGTAGGTATGGGAGTTGTGGAAATGTTTTCAAGTGACAAATATTGTTGTAAATGTGCAAAGTCCTCATGAATATTAATGACCTTTTCTTATGAGAGGGAATTGGTTTGGTTGTCAACATTCATTGGATGGAAAGGTGAAGGTATAGAAGTGGTATTGTCAGGACCTAATGCACCATTTTCCATACTAGGAGTAGGATCTCATGAGATCCCAAGGTCCACAACGAAAGTGCTATCACACGACGCCATGAGTCTATAACTTTGTCTCACTAATGTATTATCAACGAGGCACCAAACAATCATGCAAGTACCACAAAGGAGGGGTGAAGGCCAATGTAAGCTAATATAAGAGCTTGAAATGAAAATAATAGAAATGATACTAACTGTAATAGAGATCTAATTGCAGAAAATAGAAATGCAGACAAATGGCAAAAAATGCTAAAAATGTTGTTTAACAAGTGCAGAGGGATTGATTCGCGCTAGGTGGCCAATGAGTCTCGGTATGAGGTTTTTAATTATTTTTCAGAAATTTTAAGATGATTTAAATGCTCTATAGGATGCAATTTTTAGATGCAGAATGCAGAGTTTGACATTTTTCAATTGGATGTAATGCAAAAATGAAATCCAATAACAAATCAATGTCCTAGTTGAATGGTAATGCAAATGGAAATTAGGATGCAATATGTGAATGCAATAAAAAAATCAAAGTGTTCAAAAGTTGGGTTCACCAAAATGAAACATAGATTTTTTGGACCCTATGGACTACTCTTGCACTTCTAGGGTTTTCACCTAAAAGGAGAGAGATAGGGCAAAAATTGCTTATGTATCACTCAAATTAGGATGTGTGTGATGTGGTGTGATGTAAAAAAAGTTAACTAAATGCAATAGATTAATCTAGGTGACTGAAAATGAATGCAAAAGTGTACTTACATCTATGTTTGAAAACACATTGTGATATGCAAATAACTATGTAAATGAAAAAATTATGCAGAACAAAAACTATAGGGATGAATCTGAGTGCACCTTGGTGAAATGTGAGCTTTCTAGAGTGTTTTGGATGCTGATGAAATTTACTAATTTTTCACAGTTGGACTCATTCGCCCAGGGTGGCGAATCAGTCCACCTATTGGTGAAAAACTGTTAGGAGCTAGTTTCTATTTGTCAGGATCTGAAATCTAGAAAAAATCAAGTTTCTAGTCCTAAGGTTAGACTCATTCACCATAGGTGATGAATCAATCCTCCCCCAAATTCTTCAAAAACTGGGAGACAACTTTGCAACAACAGATCTGAGAATGTTTGCTTGTTGAGTTATCAAAGTCATATCTATAGAAAATGGACAAATAACTCTCTCCAAGCTTGATTTTGATTCAAGTTGACTTTAAGCACCTAGTTGAATTGAAATTCAATCTTCAACACCTAATACCCTATTAAATCTACAAACAAAGGGCTGGAAACAAACAAGAAAAAGAGAAAAACTGATTAGGGGTTAGTGAATAGGTGTTTTCCTTGGTCAAACACCACTTTTGGTAATTAACCCCTTGAAAAGACAATGTAATGAAAGAGAAAGATAAACTAATAACATGCAAGTGTTATCAACTCACCTAACTCAATGATAAAAGTCTAAAGTAATGTCAATGGCAGCTTGAAAGTGCTTGAATTGTTGATGTAAACTGCTTGAATGCTTGAATGAGCAAGGAGATGTAAAATGAGGTGAAATATCACTTATTTATACAATTCATGTGCCTTAGTATCCATTCATACCTCATCATAGGCTGACATCAAGTGATTTTGAATAAAATCCTAAAAGGAAATTTGAAATATTTTGAATTTGGGGCCAAGGGGGACTCATTCGCCACCCATGGCGAATGGTTTCCACCTAGGACCTAAAAACATGTGTCGGGAAAAATGTTGTGTTTAATGTTATTTGTCAGGATAATATGAAAAAAGACACTTAATTACAACTTATGAGGGAATAAAGAGACAAAATAAAGCATGAGAAGGGTGTAAATAGTGAAGATATGCCTAGAAGAGCATGAAAGCTTGTTACAAGACTTTACAACACTTCAAAATAGGGCTTGTTGATGTGTGAAAAGGTGGTTTTTAGGTAAATTGCATTAAATAGAGTCTAGAAGAATGTATAAATGTCTTACAACACTTCACAACATCTTCACAAGACATTGTTCTTTGTGTTTTAATACCTAAATAAGCGTGTTCAAGCCATGATACAACATAAAATCAAAGCAACATAGTTCCAACACCATGAAACAAGACCTAAAAGGCCACAAAAATGACAAGGGACCATTTTTCTATGACACAAAAGTGTTTTCTAATTAGGAAGAAAACACACAAGAAGCAACACACACGCACAACACAATACCACAATTTTAGTTAAGAACACGAACAAAGGAAGAGAAGAGGGTCATCACAACAAAAGTTGTTACTAAGGAAAAATGGAGAAAATACAATCTAAGAAGTAGACCCATAGATGGATACCAAGGAACACCAAGAAGAATGTTCATAAAAGAACAAAAGAGAAAGGAGAACATCCCATCTAATCAAAAGAAAGTTGAAACAAAGAAGCCCCAGAAAGTTGTTGTAATAACCCATCTATAACCCAAAATTTACCACTATATTTCTTTTTTTGTTTCTTGATTATTATCTCATTATGTGTTTATTCAATTATATACTCAGGTACTTCTATCCATATGGGATAGGCATCCATCCATCTGGGAAAGGAATCCAACCATATGGGTTAGGTATTTGTCCATACGGGATAAGGGTTCATCTATCCATCTGGAATAGGCATCTACCCATAAAAGATAGGAATGTGCTCTAGCCAGAGACTTAGACTTATCGAGACCATCCGGGTCCTGAGTCACTCACTAAAGACTACACCTCCCCTTGGAGGTACACCAAGGCCATCGTCCTTAGGAGTATGTAATATTAACTATATAGCTTGAGTCTCACCTCAGAATTTGGCCTAAGGCCTTGGGGAGTTAAGCGAATCCATTCGGGATTCCTTTTGAGTATATAAAGAACATGTTTTAATCTTACTTTTATGTTACACATTATTAACCCCCCCTTAACCATCAAGCAAATATCTTGAATTATTAATTTTTAATTAATTTATTTATTTTTTTTCTAACTTTTCCTAACCCCATCCCCGAACGCCTGAGGTACTAGGAGCATTCTTCATTTCCCAGACCGCCTACCTACCCTGCTTCCAAACAGGATCAAGGTGTAAAATATGTAGTTTTGTTTTCTAAACTATGTTTGATGTGAACTATTTTGTGGGTACGTAGCCCTTTCTAGGGCCTCATTTCCCCATACAGTTCTTCTTCGACTGCTACCCATGAAGGGAAGCAATGAAAAAGAACAAGAAGTATAAGTAGATAATCTCCAAGACTATTACTTGTTTCCTAGATATCTAAATCCTAATTCCTAATGATGTCTCCCTTGAACCCATTTGAGATTCAATTACCTTTCAATTAACATATCTTCAAAATAAATTCTATCAATTCTACAATGGGGTTTTCTAGGTTTGAACTAGCAAAGTTTTCATTCATTTACAATTATTTTATTAAATTATCGATCCAAGAGAGATTACCCATCTCTTGGATTTTAATACACCAGATGTTCCTTATTACTCCCCGGTGATTTAAAGGGACGGTGCCATAGACGTCGTTGTTGCAGCTATATTAGGCTATGGATGCAGTAGCTCAAGCGTGATGACATTACCCGTAAATGTGAGCTAGAGGCACCACTAATACCGAACACTGCTAGGTTTTAGTTTCAACTCTTGATTAATGTTTACATAACTAAGAGAGAAAATAGCAACTATCTAATTTCTTCTTGCAAGATAACATACTTTTGAAAATGAAATGAACATTATTATGTACAAACTACACCATGGCCAATAAATTTTGAGATACTAATCTATCTTTTTCAAAATAAATAATAAATTGGGATTAAACATTTCATACATAAGGAAAGTAAATAATTACTAAGGATTAATGCAATGCCATCATTTAATAATTATCCTCTTAAAGAAATTTAGCTATCGTTTAATTCATCAATCATTAACCACTTGACAAAATATAATTAATTTTATTTTATTGACATTTCTAATCTATTTTGTAAATAAATTAGTTACATAATAACATTAATTTATCACAAATTCACTAAGTGAAAAGAAAAATTAAATAAGTTGAAGTAAGTCATTAAAATTTATTGTGTCAAAGTCAATTAAGTTAACTTAATATTAATTATATGAAAAAAAGAGAATAATAATAATAGTAATAATTTTACTCATTACTTTACTAACTAAAGAAAAGCATACATTTAAAGAAAGTATCCATTTTCATGAAAAAAATTAAATTAATATTTCTAAAAGAATTATAAAATAATTTATAAGTAAATAATCCATTTTTAAAAGTAAACAAATCTGATTTTGTGATTCATAAAATAATTTAGAAGTAGATAATCCATTTAAAAAAACAAATCTGATTTTTGTGAATTATAAAATAATTTAGAAGTAAATAATCCATTTTAAAAAAAACAAATCTGATTTTGTGAATTATAAAATAATTTAGAAGTAAATAATCCATTTAAAAAAAAAACAAATTTGATTTTGTGAATTATAAAATAATTTAGAAGTAAATAATCCATTTAAAAAAAAACAAATCTGATTTTGTGCTTTATAGGTTTAAATTTCTATTTTGTACAACTTACTTAAATTATTCCCTTTATAAAAGAAATCTTTTATTTATTTTTTCTTTTTCTTAATTTATTGTTATAGTTTCCCCTTCTAATTGATTTGTTGAAAAATCAAAGAATATTTCCTTTTGCCATAGTTTTATAATTTTTGTTTAAGAAACATTTCTAAAAGAAAAACATGAAAAAAAATATTTCTTTAAGTTTCCAATTTTAAAATTACCAATATTCCCTTTAAGTTTCCGATTTTAGAATTACTGGTATAAAAATACCTCATAAAAGAATTGAGATCAAATTTATTCACTTATTATTAAACAATTTAATTATTTCCCTCTTTCATGTATAAGCTTGATAAACGATCTCTTTAATCAACTAACTATAATCTTAGTTTTAATATTTAAAATAGAATTTAATTAATTTAATCTTTCTAATAATAATAAATACAATTTTACAAATAAAAGTATTAACAAAAATTAAATTTTCAAATCACTAAAATTTATTATATAATTAGTAACAATTTATATTGTAAGGAAAAGACCCAAGAAAGTTAATAAAAATTACACTCTAATATTTGAAGAAATTTGATAAGGTTTTCTAAGAAGCCTTATAAACTTAAGATGTTTTATACATGTTTTGTATATATATTTGAATTAAAACTTTTTAGCAAAATAATTTATTTATTTTAATGAGAAAGTTACATTATAACATCAATGAATCCTTTGAAAAAAAAACAAATAAATTTTCAATAAATTTTTAGAAAATTTTCAATTATGTTTTCAATAATTTGTTTTTTTATTAATAAGAAGTCAAGCATGAATTGAGTAAATTTTAATCTAATTAGGCAATATTCAAATGAAAATAAAAGATGAATTTCCAAAGAGAAGTAAGATAAAAAAAAAAATTTAGAAAGTAATTTTTTTTTTCAATTAACTTTTCTTTAGATAATATTTAAGTTATGTTTTAAGAGAATTTTCTTTTTACTTATTCTTCAATAGAATTTTAAGAAAATAAAAATAAGAACAAAATTTTTTATCAATCTTAAATCTTAGCATAAGTAAATATTTTAAACCTTATCATAAAACTTAATCTTTCCTATAAAATTATTATCAAATTTAAATCTAACTCATTTGAAAGCAAGGTTGTCATGGAGTAAAAGAAATTACTCTAAATCAATTAAGGGAGAAGGGAGCATCATTGATGCGTACCTGTAACGTAAATTTTCCAACTCCTTTCTCTGTTGAATCCACGCTCTTTGATCCTTCCAATTCTTTGAATCCACGCTCTTTGATCCTTCCAATTCTTTTCTCTTCTACAACAAAGCACGGAAAAATGTCCTCCTACTTCCTATATTTCCTAAGAACTTACTATGCAAAGAAAGGTATGGAATCAATAATGAAATTAATGTTTTGGGTATATGCAGGATCATGATGGGCCAAAAAGTGGCAATATGATGGGTATTTGTAGGGTATGTGGTTGACAACTTGTTTTTACCCAAAATTGATGAAATGAAAAGGGTTTTTAAAGGAGATTCTCAACTTTCCACCAATATAAATTATGATTTACTTTGAATTTAATAACTAATTATTATTCATTTTCTATTTGAATTACAACTAAAGTGTTGATTGATAGATTGATTGAAAAACATGTATAGCTTTCAAATGGTATCACATTTTTTCAATCCAAAACGTGCATCACATTCTATGTTTCACATACTATAGGATTAAAAGGAAAAATTGAATTTCATGAAGTTTTGACCAAGTTAAGGTGGTCGACATACGAAGTTTTATATTTTTTAAAAGTTGTAATAAAAACTCATAATTAATTATTTACTTCAAATTACAAAAATATGCATCACATCCATACATGAGTCCTCTACTTATTTCTAAAATATTATAAGAAAATATTGTCATTTTATTGTGGTTAGGTGGCGGCTTATTATTTTTCCCTTAAATTTTAGTACTCTTGCATTGAAATTTAAAATTTTCACTAAATAGATTTTTGTTTTAAATAAACCTAGTAGTTTAGAAACTACATTCAATGTTCTATAGATTCTATTCTTACATATTTTTGAAATAATATAGATAACTTATTCAAATTTTTATGTCAAGTTGCCTAACTCTGATTTTTTTTTTTTTTTGCCACTTATGGGTCTGTTTTTTCCATGATGATCCTGCACATACCCTTTTGAATTTTTTTTTCTTCCTCTCTAAAAAGAGGTTAGAGAGCCATATTTATAGAAAATTGCATACTATTTCAATCATCGAGCTTTGTTGGTAAAATCAGGGGTCAAGATTTAATATTGAAAATCAACGATTAAGATCGGAAAAGTGAAGGGAAAGTTTCTATTTTAACTCATGAGGGGATAATGATAACTTTTAAATTTAAAAATACGGATAAAGATGCAATAGTTAAGATTGGGAAAGTGAAGGGAAAGTTTCTATTTTAACTCATGAGGGGATAATGATAACTTTTAAATTTAAAAATATAGATAAAGATGTACTTGAAGTTTCTTATTTTACATATAGTTATAAAATGATGTTTCTGAAAAAAAGAATAGTTGATTGATAAGGGAAGATTTAATTCCAAAATGAGTGGGAAAAAAATAAAATAGAATGATGAAGTAGGAAAATATGTAAACATTTTAAATAAAATAGAATTTAAAAAAAAACTCTTATTTCTAAAATTAAATTTTGCATTGCAAGTTTTTTTATTATTTTAATTTTTTTTAATTTTTTATAAAGTAACTATTTTATTTTCTCAATAATTAAATTTATAACTTTAACTTTATTATTATCATTATTATTAATTTGGTTAAGTTTTGATAAAATAAAATAATAATTACCATCAAACCAACTTAATTTAATAATCAAAGAGTCTTATTTCAGATGTTCTAGAAGGAGGGTTGTGACAGTTGTTCAAAAGGAGATTGTAGATATTGAATCTAGGAAAACACTAAGTAATGACAAAGTTCAAAATAAAGGGAAAAGGGTTACTAAAAATGAGAAGGTTGAACAAGGGACCACTTCCCCTTCATTTTATGTTTCCCAAGCACTAGCTTAGAAAAAATGATAGTTCCCCTAATGGAGTTGATGAAGATTGATGAGTTTAGAGACATGATCCTTAGAATGATTTCCAACACATCTCAAAAATAGATGGATTAGAAGAAGGAGGTTAATGTCATTGAATGGGAAATTACAAAGACATCAGAAGTATATTTGGGAGACACACTCACAAATAGTCCCTCCCAAGTGGATCCCTTTTACACCACGTTGGTGATCAACAACAAGTTGTTGAAAAATTGCATGATTGACTCAGGGGAAACAATCAACATCATGCCTATGGCTATCATGAAGGAATTCGTTCTATGGGTAAATAATCTATATGGGAAGTTTTATGCCATGGATAATAGATTAGTCCCTATAGTTGGACTGATATGGGATGTGGAATAAAAATTGGCATCATACCTTGAGGCGGAATATATGATAGACATCACTATGGTAGGAACTTCTCCTTACTATGGGATGTTATTATCAATACAATGGATTGCAGCAGTAGGTGGGAATGTTTAGTTGGACTTGTCTTATGCCAAAATTCTTGTGAATGGAAAGGAAGTCAAGTCATACAGAGAACCTAGGTCAGAGAATGTCATTGGGCTCTTTAAACTAGATCAAATGAATTTATTTTGTGATGTAGATCTAGGGAGTTTTAGAATTGAACATTGAAACCCTAAATTACTGAACATAGACCCAATTACTAGGGATGTTTCTAAGAATGAACATGGCATATGGCAGATGTACTTTGATGGACCTTGCAGTAGAGAAGGGAATGGGGTAGGAATTGTTTTCATCTCACCCAAAGGCACAAATTCAAATACTCATTTATGCTAGCATTTGAGTGCATAAATAATGTAGAAGAATATGAAGCCTTGTTGCTAGGAAAAAACATGGGATTAAGATGTTGACCATTATTGGGGATTCTGAATTGGTTGTTTCACAAGTAAGGTCTAAATACTCCATAAAGAACAAAAGATTGAAGCAATATAGAAATGTTGTGTGGGATACTATAGAGCTCTTTGATTCTTTCTCCATCGAGTGGGTGGATAGATCCAAAATTTTGATGGCTAACTTCTTGGAAAATGTGTCCTTGAAGAAGGATGATGCTACCTTGGTAGGGATCTTAGGTAGATCTCAAGACTAGACCTGCAGTTCCTGACAATATTTACAATTGGTAGGTCTTTAATGATGACACACAACTAATCAAGTTCTTGCACTGCATTGATCAGTATGAGGCCCAAGAGATTGATGTTAATGCATTTGTTTAAGAAGTGGATGGAAAAAAAATCGTGTTTGACCAAGAGGTAGTGTAGCTACTCAAAATGAATAAGATCCCTAAAGGGATAGTTACACTAGAAAGGGTATTTGATGGGAGTGATAGGGAAACTATGAAACAAAAACTAGTAAGAAGAGAAGATATTGAGGAAATTAGCTTGGGGATTGAAATGGCTCCCAAAAAGGTCTACATTGGAAAGAAGATAATCCCTACAATCAGAAAGATGTTGATCGCATTGTTGAGGAAGTACAAGCATTTTTTTGCATGGTCATATGATGACCTTGAGGCATATAGAGAAGATTGCTTCCAACATGAAATCCCACTAAATCTTGATGTGAAGTGCTTTCTAGATAAAAAAAGGCCAATAAATCCTACCCTAGAGCCGAAAATGCATGAAGAAATCATGAAGCTCAGGGAGGGGGGTATTATTAAACATATTAGACATTCTACTTGGATTTGAAACTTGGTGCTTGTTAGGAAGAATAATGGAGACATAAGGTTGTGTGTAGATTTTCAAAATTTGAATGTCTGCTCTCTTAAATATAACTACCCACTCCCAAACATGGAGGCTATGTTGCAAAGAGTAATTGGGTGTGAGTTATTGTCCATGATGGATGGATTTTTGGGGTATAATTAGGTGAAAGTGAAAGAATCCGAGTAGGATAAGACTACATTTACCACACCTTGGGGCACATATGTATATGTAAGGATGTCATTTCGCCTCACAAATGTTGGTGCCACATTTCAAAAAACTATGGATGTTTCCTTTGCTAATCTAATCAATAAAATAATGATGGTGTATTAGGATGACCTCATGGAATATTCAAAGAAAGCTAAATATCATGTGGAAATTTTGGAAAATATCTTCTTCAAAGCCTTGGAGTATGGTATTTCCCTGAACCCTAAGAAGTGTAATTTTTTTGTAATAGAGGGAAAGTTTTTGGGTCACATAGTGTCCAAAGATGGAGTCAAAATTGATCCAGAGAGGGTAGAAGCTATAGAAAAGATTCCTATTCCTAAAATTGTAAAGGCCATTCAATCTTTCTTTGGAAAAATAAACTTTGTAAGAAGATTCATATCATTTTTTTTTGAGATTGTCAAACCTATCTCAAAGATGTTGAAGAAAGGGGCCAAGATTGATTGGACCGCAAAAGCACTCGATGCATTTATATCTATAAAAAGAGCAATCAAGGAATCCCTAGTGTTAAAATCTTGTTATTTCAGTAAACCTTTTAAAATCTTTTCATTTGCATCATACCACACTATTGCAACTGTAATGTTGTAGAAAAATGATGAAGGTTATGTGTAGCCAATATTAGTTTTTAGTAAATCCCTCCAAGGAGCAGAAATGAAGTATGATATTATAGAGAAGCAAACATATGCACTTGTCAAACTAGTAAAATCCTTCAAAACTTATTTGGTGGCATATTTTTTTTTTGGATATGATCCTAATGCAACAGTTAAGGATGTATTTGTACAAACTAAGGTTACAGGGAGAAGGTGCAGATGGATTAATAGGATTCAAGAATTTGATATTGAAATCCAAATCACTAAGCTGGTAAGAGGAGAAGGGTTGGCCAAGCTGATGGCTGAATTGAACCTTGAAGCATCTCAAATTTGCAACACAAGGGAAGAGGAAGATATGCTCACAAGCATAGAGAACACCCCATGGTATATTGACATAATGCATTAGCTAAAAAACAAAAAGTTTCCTAAGGACTTAAATGAAAATCAAAAGAGGACCTTGCAGTTGCATGCCTCAAAATATGTCTTCATGAACATAGACTTGTACCATAACAACAAAGATGGAGTATTGTTGTTATGCTTGGATGATTCACAAGAAAATCATGTGTTAGAGGAGATGCATGAAGGAGTCTGTGGAGGAAAATTTTCAGCCAAAACTACTGCCCACAAGATCTTAAGAGCTAGATACTACTGGCCTAGGGTTTTCAATGACTCTTTAGCTTATGTAAGGGTATGTGTAGGATCATGATGGGCCAAAAAGTGGCAATATGATGGGTATATGGCTGGCGACTTTTGTTTTACCCAAAATTGATGAAATGAAAAGGGTTTTTAAAGGAGATTCTCAGCTTTCCACCAATATAAATTATGCTTTACTTTGAATTTAATAAGTAATTATTATTCATTTTCTATTTGAATTATGACTAAAGTCTTGATTGATAGGATGATTGAAAACATCTATAGCTTTCAAACAGTATCACATTTTTTGAATCCAAAACACGTGTCACATTCTATACTTTGCATAATATAGGATTAAAAAAAGAAAAAATGAATTTCATGAAGTTTTGACCAAGTTAAGGTGGTCAAACATACGAGTTTTTTATATTTTAAAAAGTTGTAATAAAAAATCAGAATTAATTATTTACTTGAAAAAAATTACAAAAAAAATATGCATCACATCGGACATGAGTCCTCTACTTATATCTAAAATCTTATACAAAAATATTATCATTTTATTGTGGTTAGGGTGGTCAACAAACACCTACTTCTTATTTTTTCCCTGAAATTTAAGTACTACTGCATTGAAATTTTAATTTTTCACCAAATAGATTTTTTTTCTTAAACAAACCTAGTAGTTTAGAAACTAGATTCAATTTTCTATAGATTCTATTCTTACATATTTTTGAAATAATATAGATAACTTATTCAAATTTTTATGTCAAGTTGCCTAACTCTGATTTTTCTGAATTTTTTGCCACTTAAGGGTCTTTTTTTTCCATGATGATCCTGGACATACCTGTAAGAAAGTGTGAATATTTTCAAATTTTTGCTAGAAAAATGAAATACCAAGGAGCATTATCACTCAGACCAATGCAGGTTGAGGCTCCATTTCATCATTGGAGGAATTTTTTTATTGGAGAAATACCAGAAAATCTAGTGGAGGTCACAAATGGATATTAGTGGCAACTGACTACTTCACAAAATGGATATATGCCATCCCAACAAAGTAAGCCACTAGTAGGGCTGTGATAAATTTTCTAATGGAAAACCTCATCACAAGGCTTAGGACACCTATAAGGATAATCATAGATAATGGTATGTGCTTCAGATTAGAGGAATTCAAAAAATTCTATGAAACATATGGCATAGCAATTTTATATGCATCCCCATACCATCCAAATGGGTAGGATGAATCAAGCAACAAGAGTATTTTAAAAATAATCAAATGAATGTTGGACAGAAAAAAAGGCCAGAGATTCCAAGTTAAGGATGGCAGTATGGGAAAATCTATAATCACAGTGAATAAATCAACTGGAAATTTTCCTTTTGAATTGGTTTATGGGACACAAGAAAGAATGCCCATGCAAAACCTTTTTCCAGTATACAAGTTCATGCTTCAAGAAGATCTAGATATCCTTGAACCTATAGAGGATAGGATGGACCAATTGGAAGAACTGGATGAAATTAGATGCTTGGCCCAGGAGAAAAACAAAAAAAATGTAGTCATAGATGAAGTACTTGTTTGAAAAAAGGGAAAAATATATAAAGTTTGAAGTGAATGACATGGTCCTATTATGGAATGGAAGGTGTCAAGACAAAGGGAAATATGGAAATTTTGAGGCTTTGTGGATAGGACCATTTTTTGTTACAGGAAAAGGTGGTGAAGACTCTTATTACCTTCAAAATATGTTAGGAGAAGATTAGGAATTTCCTGTGGATGGAAAATTCCTGAAACACATCTTTTCTTAAACTAATTTTCAATGCACAGTAGTCTTAGGAGAAGGTCGGGAATTTCTAGTGCATGGAAAATCCCTGAAATACTTCTTTCCTTAAAAAATGATTTTCCATGCATAGTAGTTTTAGGTTCCCATCCCATTCCCTACCCCATTTCATCACATTCACCCATGGTTTGCTTCTCAAAGATCATTTCTGGATTCTTGTAATGACCTTATTCATTCATCCCCAATTTGAGCCACTATTGGAGCAAAACATTCTTCCTCAATATGCACTAGCCTTCATTTTCCATCCACATTTCGCCTAAATTAAATTACCCATTTCCTTTAGTTTTACATTGTATTTGCAATGAAGTGCATCAATTTTTGTGACAAGATCCATAAAAATATCATCATTCCCCTTGTATATATCCATTCACCCTTCCAAATAGTCACTAATAAAGCAATTTATGGAACTAAAAAATACACCTTGATTATCATTTCATTTCATCATGATCCCCACTGCCCTTCAATGCTTCACTATATTTGGCAAAATATGTAGAATTCTCCCTAATGTATATAACTCTTGGTCATACCATCATAAATAAAATAACGTCTCCAAAGAATTTTTAAGCAATTCCCAATACAAGACATATCGGCATGACAGTGCCACATCGGGGGAACTCTCATCATAGTCTCCCGAATGAACCAATGGATACAAGCCATGGAACACACATTATCGGTGAAACAACCTTCTATCAGGTGGACTTATATTGTTGTTTCCCTAATGGACCAACATAAATAATTAATCTAGAATCATCAGGGCAAGTATTACATATTGGTAGAACATGCTTCACTATCTCTCTGATAGCTCGAGAAAGACATATTAGAGACACTAAAATGTATCATAGAGAGATAACATTGTGTCTGACCGATGAGCTTACACAAGACATAAAAAAGGTATTTTTACAAAGGTGCATCAGCTAGTAGTATCGAGGAGATAAAATGCTATCAGGTTGACAAAAAACCTAGTTCCCTCAACACAGCGATAAAACAATCCAATAATTGAGTATTGACATGAACAGGGATTATCGACATGACATAAACAAAGGTTTCCTTGATAATTTGATAATATGTGAAAGGAAGGATGACATCCTAAATGATTAATATGAACTAAGGATCGAAATCGTTGGAACTAAAATGTATCGGTGAGAAATTATCTGGCATCCCATGGATACCTCAAAAGAAAACTAAAGACACAAAGTTCATTGAGGGGAAAGGTGGATATCGACAAAAGTAAAATTATTGTCCCACTGATGCAGCGATGATGATGATTTCTTACTAATGTGACAACCCAAGATATCATAGAGATATTCAAAATTAAATGATCCCCCAATGACATGAAAGAGAGCAAGTGTTCCATTAATGAGCAAGAGCTGAGTAATGTTTAACTCAAATTGATTTCATTTTTTTATCAAAAATTTGAGGAGCCACAGAAAGGAGGAGAAAAATAATTTGAAGTATCCCATTGTTGAACAATTGAAATTCAAGGTAGCAAGTATGACACAAGTAAGTATACAAAGCCCGATTGAGAAATTTCATTGAATAATTGTAAAAACAAGTTAGGGTTTCTTAAATGATGTAAGGAAGTTCAGGGACAACAAAAGCCAAAAGAAAAGATAGAAGTTAGGATTTTAAACCAAGATTTGATAGAATAGTGTCCAGGGTCAGGACCGAGACCCAAGAGGAGTGTACAATTGAATCCTTCTATGGACAAGCTATGGGATAAACACAAATATTTAGGGGATGTATGGATGCAAAAAAGAGGATATAAACTATTCATGTATCACTATAGAAAACAGTATAGGTTCCAACTTGTCTATAATCCATGGAAGATGAAGTTGGGGAAGGTTGTTGTGCCTAATGTGTTCATCAACATAGAATTGGTCAAGGCACTAGCTAACAAATATGACCCCAAGCGATGTGCAATTGAACTACATGATGGTTCTGAGCTTATTATCATTTCCAAAGACTTTATTTCCACTGTCTTCAATGTAGAATTCAGCTTGAATGCACCTTTCATAGTGAAAGACCTCATAACAGAATACCATCACATGGATACTAGTTATAAACAATGGAAGTTTCCCTTACACAGGCCTTGAGAGGAGGGAAATCAACTTAATAAATTCTCCCACAATGAATACCCTCCCTTTCATGAAGGGTTATTTGAGCAATATTTTTAATATGCATATCACACTGTAGGGAAAGTGTTGGGAGTGGAAGCCCTTGCTCTCATGTAAACAACACCAATGGTCCTAGTAGTAGATGTGTAGAGCCAAGATGCATGATCATTTGATTATGCTGGCTATTTAGCTAATAATTAAAACTAGGGGTTGGAAGGGATTAAGAAAAATAGTGAATATATAAATTTTAAACACTATTCTCTACTCATGCACTTACTCTTGTATGAAGGGAAAGCTAGAGGATTTTGGGGAGAAGAATCAAGGATAAAAGATGCTGATGAAGATGGGAACTATAAACCAATCCAAATGTGGACACCAATATGGGACAATAGGTATGGGAGATCTCATTATTTATACTTCAAGGAAAATTTTGTCAAATATTTGCTGAAGTTATTGGGGTATCCATGTGATTATAAATTGTCTCTTGAAGTACAAAGGTTTCTTAGACCTAAGGAGAAATATCCCAGAAAGAAGGTAAATCATAACTGTTAGAGTAATAAGTTATTATGCTTAATTAATTACATCACATTGATTAATTAATTAAGTCACTTATTCCTCTTTATTACTTAAGCTAAGCTTAGGCATTAATTATTAAGTGTGCACACTAGGGTTTCATTTAGGGTTTCCCTTTTAGGGTTTCTTGATCTCCTTCATAAGGATTGATCACTTTGTAATAATTGATTCTCTTAATGCATTTTTACTAAGAGGTTTACAGAACATCATTTTTGGTTCTTCATGTCTTTTGCATGTGATAGGTGATTGCATGCAGGTGATCTTGGATTCTAACATGGTATCAAAGCTCCAGACTTGTAGCTGCTTGTTCGTGATCTGAAGATATGGCCTCTTTGTGAAGTTTCAAGTGCAAGGGTTTCCACAGGAATCTTCTCTGCAAGATCTGGGGGTAGCCAATTTTTTGGGACACAATGGGCTCAAACGGACATCGCCATCATGTTCGCAGCGTCCCGAAACCCTAGAAACACCTGTCAAATTGTCCATTTTAGTGCAGTTGATTCGGGAGGCAAAAAAAATTTGTCTGAGGGGCCGTACGGCCTCCCCAGCACGCAGATCGAGGCTCAAAAAATTAAAAAAATGTCCAAAAATGTCGTTTGTTGGGATTCAGGCCTGCGCATCTAGTGTTAAAGGGTTCCGCCGCCCGGCGGCCACCAGGCGGCCACCCATTCGTCACCGCCAGCACAGACTCCAGCCACCGTCGCCACCCTACTCCGCCGGCCCGCCAGCCCCCGCGAGCTCATCCACTAGAACCCCTGGTCATATGGAGGACTGGGGGCCTGCGACCAACTCCAACTCCCCGCAGTGGAATATTCAGCCGTTGCTCAGAATATTTTGGCATTTTTGTGCAGAGAATCTTCTGGATTTCGAAAGAATATTCTGGAAATGCAGCGCATATTCCGGGAGTATATTCCGGCAAGTTGAAGAATATACCGGTAGCCAAAAAAAATTTCCGATAGGGCGGGCAATTTTTTGCCCTGACGGCCAGACGGCTGTCAATTTTAAGCTCGTGAACTGATGACGTCAGCATGACGTCAGTGTACGGCCGACCCCTCTTTGCCCTTCCTAACCCTAGTTTTTTCTAAAAGAGCAGCTTTTTTCTTTTGGCCATAACTTGGGCATACGGTATCGAAATTGGGCAAATGAGATATCGCCGGAAAGCTGGTTCTGAGCACTTTCCAGTAGTGCTATTTATTTTTCAGTATTTTACATTTTTCATGCATTTATTATTGTTTGAAGTCAGATGTTGGTTTTGGACTTCCAAGCTCATAACTTTTTGCCACGATGTCCAATTTTTGCCTCGTTTGTGGCATTGGAAAGGTATTGAGGAGCTCTATATTGCTGTCTATGCACTTTTTCTATATCTATCCCAGGTTTATCAGTTAGTCCAGATTTGGCCCGATGGGTTGTTTGGCGATTACTTGGATATTTTGGCAGTTGGGAGAGTGCATCTTGCATCTTTGCACTTCGTTTTCAGTAATACATCATTCAATAATTGCTTGCTACTTCATAGATTCCAGGGTTGTTCCCGTTTGGAGTTTTTCAAGTGTTCCGTGGCATCGGGTCTGCTGTCACATTATTTTGATTCCGATTTTGGTTTCAGTTGTAGACAGAAATATCTTTCCTTGCTTGTTAGATTGTGGTTCCAGTGTTACTCTACAGAGTTCTTCCAGTGCTTCTTTGCAGCATGACATCACATTGTAGGGGGGTTTTGTCCCACTGGTTTTTTCCTTCTCTACTCATTCTTGCATTTGTAAATGGGTACCTGATCAGGCATAGTTTTCGGGACCTATCTTTGCTTTCATGCATCTTATTCTAGTGTTTTAGCTTCTTCCTAAGTTCATCTTAAGGGGGGTTGTTAGAGTAATAAGTTATTATGCTTAATTAATTACATCACATTGATTAATTAATTAAGTCACTTATTCCTCTTTATTACTTAAGCTAAACTTAGGCACATTAATTAATTAATTATTAATTATTAAGTGTGCACACTAGGGTTTCATTTAGGGTTTCCCTTTTAGGGTTTCTTGATCTCCTTCATAAGGATTGATCACTTTGTAATAATTGATTCTCTTAATGCATTTTTACTAAGAGGTTTACAGAACATCGTTTTTGGTTCTTCATGTCTTTTGCATGTGATAGGTGATTGCATGCAGGTGATCTTGGATTCTAACAATAACTGGGGTGATTGGCATACATATTTTTACTGCACTTGATTACAACATATAGGTTCAAAGGAGCCCCACACCTGCTACCAAAGATAGTTCCAGATAGAGTGGCCTATTTAGAAATTGTAAGACAATTGGCCAAATTAGATGCCAAGCACCTCAAGGGATATCGTAAGCAATCAATTATTCCAAATACTCTATGCTTTGGATATTTCAAAAAAATTTCTAGTGAAGGATATGAGGAAATTGATAGGAAATTGGCTCATTATAACTTACCATTGGGAGATGGAAGAAATAATTTTGATCTAGAGAACTTTATAAATAAAGCAAAATTGTCACAAACATTATCCGGATATGAACATCAATTCTCTATGGATGATGTAGTGAGGAATTATGATGAAGTTGTAACATCACCAAGGATGGCCAAATACAACAAGGTTATCTTAGCCGAGGCTTGGAAGAAGGAAAATAACCCTTCATACAGAAAAGTGTTTGATCATATACAAGATCCTTTAGAAGGGGTTGAACAAATAATCAAGCATGAGGAAGAACTATCCAGAGATGTGTCTCCTATGGTATTTGAGACAAATATGGCAACTTGTCACATAATGCAAGTTGATGATATGCAACCCCTTAGCTACATACCCTCACAACCTACTACAGAGGTTAGTTTTTCTATTGATATTGTCATTAGTGAAGAAGGGGATGAAGAAGATAGTAATGAAGAAGAAGATGAAGTTGAGCAGATAAGTGCACCTATTTGTACACAATATGAGCCACTCAATGAACAAAGAAATGTAAATTTTGAAGCATCAAATGAACTCTTAGATGATGTGAGATTTAGGGTCAGACAAGAGTTTGTTTCTGATAGTGATTTTGTGAAAATTTTAGAATTCAAATCATTTGTTTTTGAACATAAGGGTAGAGCACTTAGAAAAAGATTGAAAGATATCACTCCTAAGAAAGAAACAACTGCCCTAGAAGAACTAAGAAGGGAATTAGACTAGGAGTTAGAATCCATCACCCCTGAAAGAGGAAGAGAACTACTTCAAGAAGTTGGGGTCTTTCTCTTTCATGGATGGGACATTAACTTTTCCATAGTATTTGACAGTTTTAGGAAAAGAGGAGATAAGATATTGCATCTGACAAAAGAATCCAATGATAAAATGTATTCAAGATCAGGATACAACCCAGATGAGAGAGTATTGTTGATATTGGAATTATACCCTCAAGACAAAATGTCTGCCATTATTAGCAATCCAAGTCAGGTATTTTGGCATCTCATGGTGCATAGAGTTGGGGATACTAATCCCATTGAAGCTACAAAATTGAACATAAATGTGGAAAATTTTAATAAAGCTCAAGTTGAAAAGTTGATAAAAGATAATGAAAAGATAAGGAAAAGCTAAGGAAAGAAGTGGCCAATTACAAAGAAAAAATATCTTCTTCTTATTTATTAGAATTGTATTCTCCATTGGTGGAAAATGATAAGAGAGTGTTGGATGCAATAGCAGATGTTATATACTAGAAACGTTGTCATGCGATAGTTTAAGAGAAGTGCAATGAGCTAGAGAAAAAAATCAAAACCATTAAATTTGAGATGGTCTCTAAGATTATCTAAAGGAGATTTGAGAAGGTAATGAATCAGGTAGATCAATATTGGGATCTCTTTGTAAAGGTGCACTCGATCTTCCAAGAGCATGGAAAGCTACATGAAAAGATAGGAAAAAAAAGGAAGAATTGATCAGGAAGTCATAAATGAACAAATCCTCCACAAGTGCAATGAATTGGTCAATTGACATGAGGAGTTTCATGCAAGAATCAGGGTTGATCTCGATGAATTTGACCAACCATTAGACATCCCATTTCCCATGTTCTTCAATAATGAAGGATGAATTAAAGAAAAGGATCAATGGAAGGATGAGATATTTAAGATATTACCACAAGCACTTGAGGTAGTCAATGATAAGGAGATGGTACTAGACAACACTCACAAACAACGTGAAGGAATAATGTATCTGGAATACAAGATGAGGCAATATTTGTTTAATACTGACATTCACATCAGAGAGGATTACATCTGGCACTTGTCAGAGATGCACCTATTCATTGTTATAATTGAAGAAGCCCTGAATGTGGAGAAATAAGTTTCATGAGAGAATTACAAGCAGATTGAGCACTTCATCATGGAGAGGAGAAATTTTCTAGATCCTGAGAGGTCACAAGTTCTATACGATGAATAATAGAGCGAGTGTTTTATCTGTTGTTGTTTCTTAAGTTAATTTCTTTATGTTTAAAAATTATAATTAGTTAGAGTTATGAAAAGACATATCTTTTTGTGAACGGGCCTGAAGCCTGTTGCTTCCCATATAAAAAGGGAAACCAAGGCATAGTTTTGATCATCACAACATTATCACTGGAAATAGTAATAGGGTAAATTCATATAGCATATTCCATCCATCCATCTCATACAAAAGACTTTTGTTATTCTTAATTATTGGTTGAAGTAATATAATGGAGAAGACTAATTTTATTTGGTGATCTATTTTTAGTGTTCAACTATTGTGTTAATTTTCATGCTTATATGTTGTTTTGTTATCTCCAAAGTGGTTTCTTCAAGTTATTTAAAGTTACAAAATTTATCAAGACACATTTATTGTTGTTGTGTGGTTGTTTTGATTGGGTTCTGGTGAAAGAGAATTAAATATCCTTTTAGTTAATTCATTTTAATTGGGTCCATCTGGGATTAAAAATCCTTTTTAGGTAATTAATCTGATTGGTTTCCCTTAAGCTAAGAATTAAAAATCCTTTCATAGAATCACAGTAATTTGAGGGAATAACACTAGGATTTATAAAGAAGAGTACTATAGTAGACAAACATGCACGTTTGTACAAGGTGCAAACATTTAAAAGTGCCTAACAGTTAGAGTTAAGTTGAATAATAGGTCTACCAATCATACAAATCTATCTCCATGATCACCATCCATCCATTCACCCAATAGATTAGGCACTGGTTAATTTTTGAACAATTTCAAGCAAACTTTATTTACTCACTTGATGCTCAAAGCGTATAGTAGGAATTAGTCATCAAATCTTGTATCTACTTCACCCCCATGTGCCATTTTCAGTAGATTCCCTAAGTTAGAAATCATTCTCAAGCCTTCAAATCTACCTTATCACTCAGGTACACCCGCCTAGTTCTAGCAGAGCCTAAAGAGTAGGAGGTGATCAATTATAATTTCCTCATTCATTGGCCAAAAATATATTAAGAGACTGGCACCCTCTTATGGTCTAAAAACCTACATTTTTGAGACCTAACACAAGGGAGAGGTGGAGGTTTGCTCAAGATAGACCCAGTGCACATCAGGATCCTAGGAAGCAAGTGAGATGACCTCTCGCTCGGTTGCCTCATGAGCACATCATTATCCCTTCCATCGTGAATGAGAGTGCTTAGGTAGACACTTTATAGGCCATTAACTCTTTGAACTAGAGTGTAATCCAGCATGTTAGCCCTATACTATAATTCCATCCAGGGGAGTCTTCGAGTGGTGGTCTTTGATCCCATTTGGGTCAGGCTTGTGGGGTGACTTGTTCATATGACCGAATTGACACTCAGGAGGCTATTATGCAGGATACATCTGCAACTATGGAGATGGTGAGGGAAACTAACATTTTGAATGAGGCCTATGGCATTGATACTCAAGTAAATGTTAGCATGTTCATTGAATTTAATTTATTAAATTTCAATTTTGAAATGCAAGATTAACTAATATAGTTTTATGATTTTAATAAAATTTCAAGGTCACAATGTTGATACTAGATACACTAGCCCTACACCCGCTTATTAGTCCATTGCATCTACTGTTGAGATATGTAACTAGTAAGCAATTATAAATTTATTACATGTGAATAGCATTGTTTTATGAATGGTATTCTAATATGGTATTTTAGATGTTGAATAGGATAATATTGGATGTTTCAAGGGAACACCTTTGAGTGATAGTGGATTTAGACAAACCTAAACACATGTAATAGAATAAAGAGTATAACTAATTAATTGTATTTAATAGATTTATGTAGTTTATAGTCATATCATTGATTACATTGCATTGCACATCTTTCAAACTCAAAGCATTACTTCACATTCCATAAATAATAACTAGATGTTGATAGATGACAAAATTTCAAAATACAATATAGTTTTTTATAAAGTCAAGATAAGCAGTGATGCAATTACTTCACATAGCATAAGTAATAAGTAGGAGCAGCTTCCAATTGCATTTGTTTGTCATGGCATTCCATGAGACCATTTTTTATTGAGGCATCTTTTCAAATAGTTCACTGCCTTGTCTATGCTATAGATGCTTGGAAGAAATATATGAAAGAATAATAGTAAGAAATATCATAGACAAGGATATGAGTTGTTTAAAAAAATGCCTCAAAAGAAATATGGTCTCATGGTGATGTCCATCACCATGAGACCCAATTTCATTGAGGAATTTTTTTAAACAACTCACTACCTTTCCTATGCTACCACATTTTCCATACATGTCTGCCAAAGCATTTTATCAAATAGTTCATTTCCTTACTAATATGGCTAAAAGCCTAAAAATGGTTCTTTCCAACAAACTATGGATTCTTGGAAAAAATCTATCAAAGCATAATAGCAAGCAATAGCATAGAAAAGGTAGTGAATAGTTTGAAAAAATGCCTTGATGAAATGAGGTCTCATGGTGATGGAATGCCATTCCATCACCATGAGACCACATTTATTTGAGGCATTTCTTTAAACAACTCACCTCCTTTTCTATGCTACCACATTTTCCATACATGTGTACCAAATAATTTTATCAAACTACTCACTTCCTTGCTGCTATTGCTAAAAGTCTAAAATAGGTGATTTCAAACAAACTATAGATTCCTGGAAAAAATCTATCAAAACATAATAGTAAGCAATATCATAGTCAAGAAAGTGAGTAGTATGAAAAAATACCTTGAAGAAATGTGGCCTCATGGTGATGGAGTTACATTCCATCACCATGAGACCACATTTCTTCAAGGTATTTTTTCATACTACTCACTTCCTTGACTATGATATTGCTTACTATTATGTTTTGATAGATTTTTTCCAGGAATCTATAGTTTTTTCGAAATCACCTATTTTAGACTTTTAGCAATAGCAGCTCATTGCTTGATGAATAGAAACCAACCCTTTAGCCAAAATTCCCCTCCAATTCTTTTTCAAGGTCCTCATCCTCATCCTCAATTTACCAATCCATGAAACCTTACACATTTTATTCCACTTTTTCATGACCCCACCCCTTCCTCTTCATGTCATGATCACCCTCCATCTCATAACCAAGGCCACACTATACCATCCACCCCATCCCAACATAATACCATAGAGAAGGCAATGAATTCTTTGAAAAAATGCCTCAAAGAAATGTGGTCTTATGGTAATGGAATTCCATGACACATTTGTTTGTAATGGAATTCCATCACCATGAGACCCTAATTCTTTGAGCCATTTTTTCAAACAATTCACTTCCTTCTCTGTGCCACCATAGTTATCGTACATGTCTATGGAAGAATTTTATCAAATGGTTCACCACCTTGCTGCTATGGGTAAAATCCTAAAAATAGGTGCTTTTGAACAAGCTATTGATAGGGTGAATAGTAAGTGTGATAGTAAAAAATATATAGTTTAATAAGTACTCAAAATTTTGTTCATTATCTCATACATTATAAGCCATGACGTTGATCACTATTGTAGTTTTTGTGATTGCATAATTTTTGTTTTATTTTCAGATGTTGCAAGTGGATACATCTCCAAATATTCATAGGGAAATGGAGCTCAGTGTTTCATTTGATAAAGACTCCTTTGTGTTTCATTTGTTTCATTGTTATTGTTGTTAGTTAGTGAAAAATGAAACCATTATTGATTCCTAGTTTAATTTCTCTTTGGATGGTTTCTACAGGGATTCAACATGCCTCAACATGGGCATTTGAATATTTCCCTCATGGAGAGTGATCATCAGATGGTGGTAAGTGATTATTTTGTTAAATATATCATTTTTTATAATGCAATTTCTATATATTAATGTCTTTAATTTTCATTGTAACATATAAGACTTGACCAAGAACTAAACCCTAGGAGGAGCACCAGGAGCACTTCTCAACCTCAGCATAAATTAGTGACAGAACTATTGCCATCTGATCAACAAGCAAAGGGAAAGAGTTTATTTCGAGAGCATGGAGAGCAATGACTTTTGATTCTAGAGCCCTTTTTTGTATGCCTATTTATGACATTTTTGTACATATTTTGTATTGGATATATTTAACATTGTATTCCTATATAGCATTCGCATAAGCCTATGTGGCTATTTTGTATATATTTTATACTTATATTGACATATATTGATGTAAGCCTACATGGCTATTTGGTTAATACAAATATTTTTTATCGATAGTGTTCATATTTTCATTATAAATCCATGGTTCAATAGATATGAGTTATGTGTATTCAAGTGTATACTTTACAACTTACGTGTTTTCATGTGTATACCATGTATTCATGCATATACTTTGTATTAATTTGTGTATACTATGTATTCGTCTATATACTTCAAGGCTTACGTGTTTTTGACTACTTGTGCTTCCTTTATTCACATGTATGCTTGACTTATTCATGTGTATACTTATTAATTGGTTAGCCCTAGCATTGATCATTTCTTTCCTTCATGGTTTTTCTTGAATATTTAGTAATTGATGCTAAAAATTTTCAATATTTCTAGGAATACTAGTAGAGTTACAAATTCCTAAATTGCACAAATTGAAAAAAAAAGATTAATTGTAAATAAATGCATTGATTATTAACTTGATAATTTATTAAGAATGAGTACAATATATATGAAGAGATGACCCAAGTCTAGAATGACAACTGCGAACTAGAAAATAGGAAAAACATTTCCAATACTTTGAAAGCAATAATCCACCAAAATTGCAATGGGAGAGAAGGCTTATTTAAGATCCCAAGAAATGTATTTCATAATGCTCCCTTGTTCTTACATATCTCAATTTAGTTTAATCCAAAGAGTTCCATGAAATTCTTTATCTAAAAGCAAAAAAACACATTTTCAATTGGTATTCCATGAGATGTTTAATAAAAAGATTCTAGTATATTTAATCTTTTAATAGGAACAACTCAATTAAGCAAAGGATACATAATCTTCACAAGACTTTCAAAACATAATATTCATAGTAGATGATGAGTAGTTAACTTCTTGACACATTATCATACAAACATTTATATTGAATAGTCTTTAAAAATTTCCACATTGTAATCCTCATAGTATAGAACGAATTGTTATTTTCTTGATCCATCACAATATAAACATGTCAAAAGACATGTATATGTCAACTTATTTTCAATATTATTTTTGGTATAGGAAATGGACTTGGGAGAAAGATTTATAGTTTATAATACAAATAGAAATGGACTCAAGGTTGGAAACTTTATTTATCATACCAAACAATAAATGTACGTGAGACCATCACTTGTCTCTCTTAGACTCCAATTTTCAAGCATAGAAAATCATTTCTAATGAAAATGACAAAATGCTTCAGAACCAAAGTTATTAATTGAGGAAAAATGAAATGCTTCCAAGTTCCACCATTATACACATTTAAAGCTGGTTGTATATTGTTGTAAGGGAAAGGAGGATAATTAAAAAATGTCTTGTGCTTGCTAGACTTGAGGATGATCATATGCTTTCTATGGAAAACTCTAACTTCTCAACTATCGTGTGTATGTTTCTCTTTTCGATTGTTTTGCATGTTATCATAAGGGATCGAGTCGGTTGAACATAGCTTAGAGTGATTCCACATGTTTGGGTACAAAAGAGGACCATGCCTAGCAGAAACATACCTATCAAGATGCATTGGAGTAGTTTGTTTGGTCACATGAGTTGCAAAACGAAAGTTGCACCACTTTGCAACTTTACACTACTTGTATTTGACACTTTTTCCATCAAGTGCAAACTAGACACCACAAGAAAAAAACTCTGAGATAACAAAAACCAAGAGAAGTTATTGTAGAGGGGCCCTATTGGTATAATTAATTATTTAATTACACTTTAGGATAAGTTTACTTAGGTAATTATTTATTTCCTAGGATAATTATTTTTTAATTCTTATCTTATCTTATTGAGCTGTCTTTTTGCTCAAGATAAGATTAGGGTTGCTTTTTCCTGCTTTATTGCATCATTTCCTTTTCGAGGGCTTTTGTATTATTTGTAAAACATTATTCTCAATAATCATTATACTGATTTTTGCTTGCACAACTTTGCTCTAAGAGTTTACAGAACTTCTATATTTTTTGTTCTGAATATCTTCGCATGTGATAGGTGATTGCTTGCAGGTGATTCTTGGGGACTGTGAAGTTGGTTTTTCAACTTCTACATGGTATCATAGCTCCAGACCTATCGTTGCCTATTCGTGATCTGAAGATATTCTCTCACAGTGTATTTTTCTGTGCAAGGGTTTCAAGTCAGATTGATTTTTTGTGGATCTGGGGGTAGCCAAAATTTTAGAGCATTTTGGGCTTGAACAGACGTCGCCATCGCGATCAGAGTGTCCAAAAACCCTAGAAATGCCTTTCGTTTCATCGATTTAGGAAAAAGTTAAAAAAAAGCAAAAAAAATTTAGCTAGAGAGGCCGTACGGCCTTCCAAGCACGCAAGATCGAGGCAAAAAATTAAAAAAAAATTGAAAAAAATACAAAACACATAGGAAATCCTGCGCTTCCAGTTCAAACCGGCTCCACCGCCATCCCACCACCAGGTGGCCTCCCACCGCTCCCCCACCCCACCGGCGTTTGCTGCCCAAGCTCTGCTGTCCACCGGCGGCGTTCTCCTCTGCTGCTCAGCCGGTCTTCTACCCCCGAGGTCAGCCTGTGGTCGTATTGCGACCAGGAGCCAATCTTTCCATCCCCTCAGTGCCCGCCGGTGGTCACATCTGTGACCAGGGGCCACGCTTAAGACCCCAGAGGACTTTATATGTAGTGGCCGATCACATGTACAACCAAGGGCCAAAATATTTAGCCCCTGAGGGACAATTTTTTGCACCTGTTTAGGCTAGAGGTCTCATTTTCAGGCCTTTTTTTCATTTGCTTATAACTTTTGCAAACAGAGGTATTTTTTCGAAAACGAATAGTTGCCAAAAATCTCGTTCGACGATCTTCATAGTGGTGGTGGTTTGATTTTCTGATTTTTTAATTTTGATGCCTTTTTCGCCTGTCAAAGCCAGAAGTTCCTATTTTCACTCCGGGAGGCATAACTTTTGCGTCCTGGATCTGTTTTTCGAAAACAAATAGGCGTTGGAAAGCTGGTTCCACCCTCTTCTCAGATCTCAAACCCTAGATCTGTTTTTCGAAAACAAATAGGCGTTGGAAAGCTGGTTCCACCCTCTTCTCAGATCTCAAACCTATTTTTTGCAGATTTTTTACCAGGTATCTGATTTATTTGTTAGAACTCAGCCTTTATCTTTTTGAGTTATTTTCTTGGAAAATGTGCAATCAGGAGGTTTTTTTTAGATCCAAGAGGAATTTTTTTATTTGAGAGTATATTAATGCTATTTTCTATCATGGATTTACACAACATTGCACCCATTACTCCATTCAACTATTTTGGTTGGAAAAAACAAATGGAGATTCACCTGAAACATAAAGGGTTTTATAGGGTAACCTTGGGTATAGAAATTGAACTTACAGGTGCTATTGAAAAGAGAAAATGGTTTAATAGGTGTGATGAAGCTTATGGCACATTATGTCTATCTATTTCATCTGACCTCCTTTTCCACATTGAATCTTGCACTACACCAAATGAGATATGGGATACTTTGGAGTCCTTGTTTGGGAACCAGGATACTATGAGAGGTTTTTAGATAGAGAATGAGCCTATTGGATTAAATCCTAGGGATTTTGATAACACCCAGGAGTTTTTCACCAAACTCAAGTCTCTTAGATTACAGTTGTCATAGTGTGGTGTTCAGAAAGAAGACTCTCAGTTGATATTGTCCATCCTTTCTAAGCTTGGACCTGATTATTCAGTTTTTGTTTCTACCTTTTATGCCACTATGGATGCACTTGGTACGAGATTCACTATGCCATCTCTTGATGAATTTGCTTCATCTCTCACTCGAGAGCAAGCTAAGTTAGCTAGCATGGGTACGGTGAAACCTTCTTCCTCTTCACAGGCACTTATTGCATCATAGGAGCCCAGAGATCAGAAGGCTTCTACAGGAAAAGGCAAGGAACATAAACAAAAGGAGTCCTCATATTCATCCTCCTCTTCTAAGGGGAAATCATTTAGGAAGGAGAAGTCTATATGTGCATATTGTAAGAGGGAAGGACATGCAGAACATAATTGTTACAAGGACATTGATGAGTTGAAACATCTTCTTCAAAAACATCAGATTGATTTGCCTTCTAGGATGTCTGCATCATCTTCTTCTCCTCATTCTTCTTCTTCAGAGCATCACAACATAGGCACAGCTGGTTTACATACTTCATCAGATATGAAGGGACATGCTCTTTGTGCTTCTTCAGGTATTGGATCAGGGAGATGGCTTCTAGATTCAGGAGCATCTCATCATATGGCATCTTCATAGTCTATGTTCACTTCCTTTGAGTCTTGCACTATGTCTCCCATTTTGATGGGAAACAACACTTACATGAGTGTTACAGGGAAGGGGTCTATTAGTTTTGGGGACCACTCCTTTCAGGATTTCTTATGTGTCGCTCACTTGACACATAACCTTCTTTCCATCTATTAGATAACACATGGGGGTAATGGGAGATCTGTGGAGTTCACACCTGATTCAGTTATCACTAGAGACTTGGAGAGTAGAGCAGTCATTACTACTGGGATAGTGGATCACTCCTCTTAGTTGTATTCCTTCACTGATTTTGCTACTGGTGGTGCTTTTGTTCCTATAGTTGTTCCTCACACTTCGCGTGTGTATCATCATTCAGAGGAGAGATTTGGCTTCTTGAACATTGTTGTTCTCACTTCGGATCTTGTTCTCGAGCCTTCTGCTCCATCTCCTCCTCCTCCTATTGCTTCTTTTGTTTCAGTGCAACAGGATCTAGTTGATCATACATCTTTGGAGGTTTCTATTGAGTCTTCACCTACTTCGGCTTCTTCATTTGTTGAGGTCACACCTACTTCTGTGGAGACATCTTGGGCTGCACCTATTCCACCTTCAAAGATTTCTTTTATTTGACCTCTTCCCTCTCACTTCTTTCTGGAGATGCAGTTTCTTCACTTCTTTTGGAGTTACTTCATTTTGGGGGGGATCTGTGGTATCTTTCTTCCTCTCTTATGGGGGGATTCTTTCATGTATCTTTGTGATGAATGGTGTCCTGGGGGGGTCTTATGGAGTCCTCCATTTTTCATCACTTAGGTAGTTTATTGCATTCTATTTTGGGGAGGAGTTTTGTTCCCATGTGGTTTTCTCCTTTACCCCGTTTGATTTAGTTTCCATTGCATTTGTACATGAGTACCTGATCAGGCCTTGTTGTCGGGACTCATATTTGCATAATAATTTTCTTCTCCCTAAGTTGCACTTATGGGGGGGTATTGGTGTAATTAATTATTTAATTACACTTTAGGATAAGTTTACTTAGGTAATTATTTATTTCCTAGGATAATTATCTTTTAATTCTTATCTTATCTTATTGAGCTGTCTTTTTGCTCAAGATAAGATTAGGGTTTCTTTTTCCTGCTTTATTGCATCATTGTCTTTTTGAAGGCTTTTGTATCATTTGTAAAACATTATTCTCAATAATCATTATGCTGATTTTTGCTTGCACAACTTTGCTCTGAGAGTTTACAGAACTTCTCTATTTTTTGTACTGAATATCTTCGCATGTGATAGGTGATTGCTTACAGGTGATTCTTGGGGACTGTGAAGTTGGTTTTTCAACTTCTACAGGCCCAACGTGATCCCATAGGTTTGAAAGAGAGTTCGTAAGAATCACGGTTTTCAATTAATAACCAGTCAAAGATTGCTACCCTTTTGCACTTTGGACCCTTAAGGGATCAAGCTTTAACATAGCTCAGAGTGATTCCCCCTATTTGGGTGCAAAAGAGGACCATTGCTAGTGTAAACATACCCATCTAGACATGAAACAATTTGTTTGGTCACACAAGTTGCAGAACAAAAGTTTCACCACTCTACAACTTTACATTGCTTGCATTTGACACTTTTTCCATCAAGTAAAATCTAGACACCATGGGAAAACAACTATGAGATAACAAAAAAGAAGAGAGGTTATTGTAGAGGAGCCCAATGTGATCTTGTAGGCTTAGATAGAGTTCATAAGCATCATGGTTTTTGAGTAATATCCCATCAAGGATTGCTGCCCTTTTGTACTTTGGACCCTTAAGGGATCGAGCTAGTTGAATGTAGCTCAAAACGATTCTGTGTGCTTTGATGTGAAAGAGGACCATGCTTAGCATAAACATACCCATACAAATGTGTTGAAACAGTCCATTTGGTCACATGAGTTGCAAAAAGAAAGTTGCACCACTTTGCAACTTTACATTGTTTACATTTGACACTTTTTCCATCAAGTGAAAACTAGACACCACAGCAAAACGATTTTGAGAAAAAAAAGAAGAGAAAGGTTATTGTAGAGGGGCCCAACATGATCTTGTAGGCTTGGACAGAGAGTTCATAAGCATCATGGTTTCTAAGTAATAGCCCATCAAATATTTCTTCCCTTTTGCACTTTGGACCCTTAAGGGATTGAGTTGGTTGAATGTAGCTCAGAGCGATTTCATGTGTTTGGGTGCTAAAGAGGACCATGACTAGTGTAAACATACTCATTCGGATGTGTTGAAACAGTTTGTTTGGTCACACAAGTTGTAGAATTAAAGTTGCAACACTTTGCAACTTTACACTGCTTGCATTTGACACTTTTTCCATTAAGTGAAAACTGGACACCATGGGAAAATGACTCCAAGATAAAAAAACAACCAAGAGAGGTTATTGTAGAGGGGCCTAGTGCAATCCTGTAGGCTCAGATGGAGAGTTTGTAAGTGTCATGATTTCCAAGTAATATCCCATCAAATATTGCTACCCTTTTGCACTTTGGATCCTTAAGGGATCGGGCTGGTTGAACGTAGCTCAAAGTGATTCCATTTGTTTGGAAAACATACCAATCTGGACATGTTGAAACAGTACATTTGGTCACATGAGTTGCAAAATGAAAGTTGCACCACTTTGTATCTTTACATTGCTTACATTTGACACTTTTTCCATCAAGTGAAAATTGAACATCACGAGAAAATGACTCTGAGATAACAAAAACCAAGAGAGATTATTGTAGAGGGGCCCAATTTGATCCCATAGGCTCAAATGAAGAGTTTGTAAGCATCACAGTTTTTGTGTAATATCATGTCAAAGATTCTTTCCATTTTGCACTTTGGACCCTTAAGGGACTGAGTTGATTGAACGTAGCTTGGAGAGATTCCCCATGTTTGGGTGCAAAAGAGGACAATACTTAGTGTAAATGTACCCATCTAGATGTTTTGGAATAGTTTGTTTGGTCACACGAGTTGTAGAAAGAAAGTTGCACCACTTTGCAACTTTACACTACTTGCAATTGAAACTTTGTCTATCAAGTCAAAATTGGACACCACAAAAAAATGACTCTGAGATAACAAAAACCAAGAGAGGTTATTGAATATGTGTCATACGTGATCTTGATGCCTCAGATGGAATTCTTGTAACTGACATGGTATTTGGGTAATAGTCTGTCAAATATTTCTTTTGTTTTACAATTTGGAATATTAAGAGATTACGTTGCATGAATTACAAATGTTTGAGGGAAGCAATAAATTTCAAAATTTGAGTAAATCTCATTACAAATGTTTATTTGAATAGACTATATGCTATATTGATATTGATATATAATCATTAGGTTGATTTGTTTTAATAAATGAAGTTTTTATAATAAGTTAGTCAATTGGTGCTAGTTATAATAGGTAGAGAATAAAAGAAGAAAAAGAATGATTAGTAACCATCAATGGTTATTATGGTCACTAAATTAATAATATGATTTTTATAATAAAATGAGATTTATTTCTCTGTCCTAATTCTTCTGTTTGTGCTACAATTGTCTAATTTGCTTCATACACAGTTCTAAAACCCAAGTGCTTATACTTGTAGGCACAATGCCTTAGGTACTTCATCCTCACAGATCTTTTAAAATGTCACTCATACATTTGATATTCTCTTATAATTTCTACATCAATATAGGTGCTCATGATGAGGTTAACTTCAAATGAATAACTTGAGATTCCCTTGCTAAGCTTCACACGCTCTTTTATAATGGCTTCAAATCAGAATTGAGATTTGTCAAGATCATCAAAATAAGGATGTTGGATTGCTTTTATGGCTGAGATTCTCTTGTATGGCTAATAAATCAACATTTTTTGCAAGGAGACACCAATCAATTTTTATTATTTTACTTACAAATAGGCAAAGTAAAAGAAGAAAAATAAAGAGCATCCAAAAAGGAAATGAAATGAAAATAGATGGAAGACACAAAAAAAAAAAATCCACACTATTTGGTTCCAATTTGGGAACAACAAGGCATAAATTTTGATTCTTCCATTGAGGATAGGCATGCCAATCTCTATCCTATCCATACATCTTTGAATTGGTAGTTCAAAGATACCTATTGCACACAACACCTCTCATGAATAGAAAGACTTGAAATTTGAGATGCTCTTATAATGTCTACATCATAGGTGCTCATGATAAGGTTACCTTCAAATGGATAACTTGAAATTCCCTTGCTAATCTTCACACACACTTTTATAATGGCTTAAAATCATAATTGAGATTTTTCAAGATCATCAAAACAAGGATTTTGCATTGCTTTTTTAGCTGAGATTCTCTTGGATGGCTCATAAATCAACATTTTCTACAAGGGGACACCAATCAATTTTTAGCAGGTTACTTACAAATAGGTAAAGTAAAATAATATGATATAAACATTAGATGATAGCATTGGCATCATACAAATTAATGTGCATACAAGTATAAATTAATAAGAACCAATGTGCATACTTAAAAATTAATCCAACGAACCATCTAGTCTACTATACTCTTTATTATGTCAAGTATTGCCTCATGGTCAAACTCACAGACCTTCCACAAGGTCTTGTTCAAAGGTCTACCCCCATATTTGGTCAAACAAACATTGGATTCCATGACAAGGTTTGAGTAATGAAGAATATTTTGATGCGTGTCAAAGTCCTGAAACAACCAATATTTAACACTCTTATGTGGGTGCCTTCTAAGCCACGTTCAAGTAACAACAACTAATCCTATAGGGTATTTGATGTTTTCTCCATCTATAACTAGGGCCTCCAATTTCTTGTTGGCCTCAACACAAGGATACAAGTAATAGTCCATTCCCTCTTCACTATCTTCATTTGCAATAACTTCATAAACATGCTCTAGAATGATATGTACAGCAAATCTCTAAAAATTAGTTAACATTACAAATGTACTACAAAGTAAGATAACAATATGAATTTTAAAAACTAAGCAAGTAGATATATTACTTGGTTGAACTAGATCTAATATGTGGTCAAATTCGACCGATGAATCCATCTTTGTTAGTTCCAATACGATCGAAGGGTGATACATGTGAAGTGGGCTAAGATAACTTAATGACCATTTCTCAACCCACTCCTTTGACTCACAATTATCCTAGGATTGCATTGTACATGAGGAGAAAAAGCATGCCACCTTCTGTGTATTGATACTCCATAAACCTGCATCTAAGATAAGGAAAGAGTGTAGTTCACTCGATCCTATTAGTGTACAACAATGGGAGGAGTATATTCCAATTTTCTAGAGACATGTATGGAAACTTTGGTAGCATAGACAAGGAAATCATCTACTTGGTATAAGTTTTTGACAAAATACCTCAATGAGCTATGTCCTCGTGGACTATAATGATTACAGGATATGCACAAAATAGATGTATTGAAAAGGCTTTAGAAAATTTCAAGCATATGAAAATTGTAGGTGTAAAACCAAATTCAACTACATTTTCCAACATCCCCCATGCCTATACAAAAATGAAATATTTGTAGAGTGGTATGCACATCCATAGTAAAGGATTTAGAAATGATGTATTATTCTACTTCCTTATAACTTATGCCATATATATGTATATACAAAATGTGGAAGCATACACAAGGTAAGTCATTTGTTTAACAAAATTCCTCAAAGAGATGTGGTCTAAAAATGTAATTTGCAAGTGTAAACAAGTGTAATTTAAAATGTGCATTGACAAGCTAAGGTTATAATGACAAACAAATAATGATCAACATGGAATATGAAAAATAACAAAATTGAAAGCAAACAATAATAGAATGAAAGAAAATGTGTAAAGACTTCACATAACTAAACAACCAGAGTTTCAAATGGAGGAGTTCTACCAAATTATTTAGCCTTTGCTTCTTCTTTCTTCAAACTCCTCAAAAATTTGAAATTTTCAAAATTTTGTTCCCATCCACAATTAAATTGTATATCACGAATGAATGGAATTCAGAATTGAATTGATATTATATGCCTTTCAACATGAAAACTCTGATATTTCATGCAAAGGTGGTTGAAAGATGATGAAAAAGGTGGTGGAATGTGAAAAAAATTCATGCACACTTCACAAAATTATCAAAAAGCTTTTTGTTGTCAGAGCATGCGTAGAACTAGAAGAATATATAGAATGTGGGCCTTGAGATCATGAGTACATTTATTTTTTACCATTTTTAGAGCAAGAAAAAATGTTCTTGTGTTATAACATGCACACATTATAACACGAGTACATTATTTCTTGCTAAAATAACGACCAATTATATCTTTACTTCTTCAAAATGTTCTTGTGTTATGAGAAAGTTGATCTTTTATAGGTTTTTTTCTCTCATTCTCTCTACCCTCAACCCTCAACCCACAACCCTTAATCCATCTACCCTTAAACCTTCTACCCTCTACCGTCAACTCTCATCCCTCAACCCTATACCCTCAACCCAATACCCTAAACCATCAACCCTATAGGTCCTCAACCCTATACCTTCAATTCTCAACCCTCTACCCTCTACCCTATACCCTCTATATCTTTCCCATTCCCTCCCTATCTCTCTCTCAATTCTCTTCCTCCTACCCCATCTCCCTCTCTCAAGTCTCTCTCTCTGACTCACTCACTCCTTCTATCTCTCCCCCCTCTACCCTTAACCCTCTACCCTCTACCCTCTATCTCTCTCCAACTCCTTCCCTCTCTATCTCTCTCTCAAGTCTATCCCTCCTATTCCCTATCCCTCTCTCAATTCTCCCTCTCTCAGTCACTCACTCCTATCTCTCTCCCCTCTACCCTCTACCCTTAATGCTTAAATCCTCTACCATCTACCCTTTATCTCTCTCCCACTCCCTCCCTCTCTTTCTCTCTCAAGTCTCTCCCCCCTACCCCTTCTCCCTCCCTCAAGTCTCTCTTTCTCACTCACTCACTCCTTCTATCTCTCTCTCATCTCTATAATTAATCCTCTACCCTCTACCCTTAACCCTTAAATCCTTTACCCTCTACCCTTAAACCCTCTACCCTCTACCCTATATCTCTCTTGCACTCCCTCCCTCTCTCTCTCCTACATCCTCTCCCTCTTTCAAGTCTTTGTCTCTCTCACTCACTCATTATATCTCTCTCCCCTCTACCCTTAACCCTCTATGCTCTACCTTTAACCCTAAAATGCTTTACCCTCTACACTTAAACAATTAAAACCTCTACCATCTACCCTCTATATCTCTCCCACTCCTCTCTCTCTCTCAATTCTCTCCCTCCTACCCCCTCTCCCTCTCTCAAGTCTCTCTCTCAAACTCACTCCTTTGATCTCTCTCCCCTCTAACCTTAACCCTCTACCCTCTACCCTCTACCCTCTATATCTCTCCCACTCCCTCTCTCTCTCTCTCAATTCTCTCCCTCCTACCCCATCTACCTCTCTCAATTCTCTCTCTCACTCATTCCTTCTATCTCTCCCCCCTCTACCCTCTAACTTGAACCCTTAAATCCTTTACCCTCTACCCTAAAAACCTTAAAACCTCTACTCTCTACCCTCTATATCTCTCCAACTCCCTCCTTTCTCACTCTCAATTCTCTCCCTTGTACCCTGTCTCCCTCTCTCAAGTCTCTCTCTCTCACTCACTCACTCCTATCTCTCTCCCCTCTACCCTTAACCCTTAACCCTCTACCCTTAAACCCTTAAGTTGTCTACTCTCTAAGATTTATCTCTCTAAAGTCTCTCCCTCCTAACCCCTCTCCCTCTCTCAAGTATCTCTCTCTCACTCACCCACTCCTATCTCTCTCCCATGCACCCTTAACCCTCTACCCTCTACCCTTAAACCCTTAAACCCTTAAACACTTAAACCATCTACCCTATACCCTAAACCCTCAAACCTAAACCCTTAAATCGTAAACCCGTAAACCCTCTACCCTCTAACCTCAACACATAACCCTTAATCTCTATACCATTAAACCCTCAACACTTTACCCTAAAACCTAAACCCTATAAAATATACCCTCAAATCCTAAACAGTCTACCCTCAACCCTAAACCCTCAACCATAAACCCTTAAACCTTCTACCCTCTACCCTCAACCCTCATCCCTCAACCCTATAACCTCAACCCAATACCATAAACCATCAACACTATAGGTCCACAACCCTATACCCTCAATTCGCAACCCTATAACCTCAACCCTTTATATCTCTCCCACTCCCTCCCTCTCTCTCTCTCAATTCTCTCCCTCCTACCCCCTCTCCCCCTCTGAAGGCTCTCTCTCTCCCCAATACCCTCTACCCTCTACCCTAATCCCTAAACCCTAATCCCTCAACACTTAAACCCACCTAGTAAAATCTCTATCCTAATCCCTTAGTCCTCTTGACCCTTAATCCCTCAACCCTCAACCCTCAACCCTTAAACCCTAATCCCTGAACCCCTATACCCTCTACGCCATACATTGGACCCTCAACCCTAATTCCCTAACCCTATACCCTTAATCCTCTACCCTTATCCCTCAACCCTTAAACCCTAAACCCTTAAACCATTTACCCTCTACTGTCAACCATTAGTTCTCAACCCTCAACCCTTAAACCTTATGAGCTTAAACCCTCCACCCTCTATCCTCAACCCTAATCCCTCTACCCTTAAACCCTTAAACCACTTAGTAAACTATTTACCCTAATCCCTCATCCATCTTGACCCTTAATATCTCAACCCTCAACCCTCAACCCTTAAACCCTAATCCCTAAACCCCTATACCCTTTACCCTATACATTGGACCCTCAACCCTAGTCTCCCAACTCTATACCCTCAATCCTCTACCCTCAACCTTCAACACTCAACCCTTAACCCTTAAATGCTAAACCCTCTACCCTCACCCTCAACCCTCAATTCTCAATGCTCAACCCTTAATCCCTCAATTTTGAAACCTCAAACCCTAAAATCTTAGCCCTGATACCCTCTAACCTATACATTGGACCCTCAACCCTAATCCTTCAACCATATGTACCCTCAACACTAATCCCTCAAACCTATACTCTCAGCCCAATACCCTAAACCATCAACCCTATACGTCCTCAAGACTATACACTCAATTCTCAACACACATATATCTTTGTCCCTCCCTCCTCTTCTCTCCTTCCCTCTATCTCACTTATCACTCCATCTCTCCCTCCATCCATCCATCCCTCATCTGTATACCCTCAACCCTTAAAACCTCCACCATCTACCCTCAACCCAATACTAGTTATCTACCCTCAAGCTTAATCCCTAAACCCTTAAACTGTTAAATTCACTTAGTAAACTCTCTACCCTAATCCCTCAACCCTCTCGACCCTTAATCCCTCAACCCTCAACCCTCAACCCTCAATCCCTAAACCCTTAATACCGAGCAACCCTCAACCCTTCAAACCTAAACCCTCAATCCCTATACCCTCTACCCTATTCATTGGACCCTTAACCCTAATCCCCCAACCCTATACCCTCAATCCTCAAACCTTAAACCCTAAACCCTTAACCCTTCTACCCTCTATCCTCCACCCTATACATTAAACCCTCAAAACTCAATTCTCAATTCTTAACCCTTAAACCCTAAACCCTTAGACCCTCTACCCTCTACCCTCTACCCTCAACCCAATACCCTCTACCGTAACCTTATCCCTCAACCCTTAAATTCTTACACCCTCTTAGTAAACTCTCTACCCTAATACCTCAACACTTTTGACCCTTAATCCCTCAACCCTCAACCCTCAACCCTCAACCCTCAACCCTTAAACCCTAATCCCTCAACCCCTATACCTTCTAACCTATACATTGGACCCTAAAACCTAATCCGCCAACCCTATACCCTCAATCCTCTACTCTATGTTGGTGTTTTTTCCAACTAAACCCAAAAATTCTCTAAAGGATCCTTATGCTCAAGACATCCCTAGGCTAGTTGTCAATAGAACAAGTACAGAATTCTAAAGTCTTTACTCCTGCACTTTAGATTTTGTGGGGCCAAGGAGGGTATTCCCCGATTGTGTTCATTATAATTTGTTGAAATGGAGAAAACTTATTCACATATGGGTTCCTTCTATAGGAAAATAAAGAAGATTCACTAAGGATTCGGCCGATCTTTCAGTAAATAATTATCGATTTGCTAGGAACGAGGATGTATTTCAAACTTACATTTTAGAATTGACATGATTTTAAAAAGCATTTTTCTTATTTTGAACCTATGACTAGGAATATTACTAATTAATTTGATTGCATGAATTCTTGAAAAATAAGCCAGTGCCTCATAAATTAGGTAAATTGAGTCAAATATGGAATACTCAGTAATACAAAAATTATTTAATTCTAAAGTAGATGGACTATTTTCATAATTCCTTGCAATAAAAAATCTCATAATATCCAAAATATTACTTCTTATTGAATCCTTTGCAAATTCTTATAGACCTATGACTCCCCTTAAGTGTTTAATTAACTATTTGAGCTAAAGGAAAGAAACAAAGCCATACATTCAATTAAACCATTGATGACAAATAGAAAGATCCTTCATAGTTTGATTTATAATCTAAAAAAGTGTACAAAGTAGAGTACACGCTTTAGATTTTAGATTTGTTTCGATATCAATAATTCATGTAGAACTATTTAAGACTATTACATATAAGACCTATACTCAATACGACTATCCAATAGATTCATCAATCCTTCTGCATTATATCTATTTTCTACGCTTAAATTCTACCTAGACCATTCCAGACTCAAAATTTTGACTCCTATAATGATCCTTGAAATCACTTTTATAGATGAAGGGATCAACAAGCATCAGGCTCATTATAGTTGCATTTCATAATCATTTCAAAATTAATTTCATTTCATTTAGGTCATTTCCTGAATCGTTATATTTAATAATTCTTTAACCATGGGAAAGAAAAAAGGAAATAAGAGTGCCAAGCAATTGGTTGGAGAAGCACACACAAGCCTTCCAAAAGAGTTGTTATCAAAATTAGCACATTCACTAACGTCGGGGAAGTCACCATCACTACGAATAGTGCAGACCAACAGACCAACCACAAGAGGGTTGAATCACCACAAAAATCCAAAACCAAACACCATTGAGTAGGAGAACATGAGTGCTACGAGGTCTTATCAATGGATGAGTAGACACCCTCGCCTAGGTTCATTACAAAAATTGAAGTTACAATAATCACCTCATCATATGAATCATCATAGGGAACAAGGGAAATAGTAGAATGGCCAGAACCAGGGTTGAATCCTCCTTCGTCACTTGAAGAACTATCATAAATCACAATAGGAACATTGGGCTTCCTTGAAGAAACCCTAGGACCCTTACTTTCTCTTGTTAATTCTTTCACAAACTCAACAAGCCCTTTTCCTTTAAACATGACTAATTCTTCTGAAATAGGCCTATTTCTTAGATTGTAAGTACTCTTGACAATAATTTTCTCAACCATATATCAAAAAATCCTCTTACCCTTCAGGACAATTGAGATTTATGTCATAATGGGTTTGGATTCAAACACATATGAAAATGGTTCCTACATATTCAACCTCCTATATTGTCGAGCTGGTGTGGAAGGAGTACTTGGCTCACTCATTTTTCCTAGAGTAAAACACAAACCAGGGCCTATCTTGCAAGAAAAACACTAGCCAAAACCTTTAGAGAATCTCCACTCATAGAATTGAAAACCCCAAGAGCCCCAGACAAGACAACACAGAGTACAATTGAGTTAGAGCAACACTACCACTAAAATGCATGCACACTTATATACTAGGGAATATCATACCACCACCTTTATGATAATTCGATCAATACTGAAAATTCACTCCTCCAATGCCTATAGAAATTATTTATGTGCCTTGATAATTATAGATTATCAAACAAACTATAGGAAATCCTCATTAAATAGAGGAATTAGATACCAGATGCATTTAATGGCCACCCAGGCTCACCCGAGCGAGCAAAAAATCAATCACTGCATGTTGAATCTTAGTCGTCGATCATTCAAGATTTAAAACTCGATCAACAAAACTCATTAGGGATTACCACTTGCTTTTATGTCTGTACTTCTAAACAACAATGAGGTGCTTTAAAACTACCACATACCCATTTGTATCCAAACTCCATAATGATCAACTTACCAGTCGTCGATCTTGATTACAGGAAGATCTTGGCTAGAAACCAAATAATATCACTGATCGCATCTTCCAATTTTTCTTTGGGACCTCATCAAGTGATAGTCGAGAAACCAACAATGCAATATCAGTTGTTGATTTTGATTGTGGGAGGATCCTAGCCAAATATTTAAATCCTATCACTCATCACTTGTTCACTTTTCCATTGAGTAACCTCAACATGTGATGCACTGAGCCCACACGTGGGGAGTAACTCAACCCATCAGTGGTCGTGGGTTCCCTTTTAGAGAGCATGAGACAATCAGTGATAGTGATAAGGCCAGAAATGGGCTAAATAATTAATCGCATCACTCATCAGGGTTGCATTATGGTAGTGAGAATGTAGAAAGAGATGGGACATATACCTAAGGTGGTAGGAATGATCATGTATCACTCATTGCATTATGTTCTAGGGAGGCTTCAAAGGAACATGCAATGAGTGATGAACTACTAAAAACAGACTTGAATGATGCTAAAAAGCATGTGGGCATAAGTTGTTTTTAAAGGAGGGACCTCATAGGCTTGATGGGTGACCAAAGTGTTGGGGCTGGTTAAAATAATGATAGTGAAGACCAAAAGATTCCACTTAAGCAACTGGTTACCTACTGCATCCATTCAATGAGAAAACATAAGCCAATAGGAGGATTAAGGGTATAAGTGAACGAAGACCACCAAACCCTAAACCCTAGTGACAACAAGGAATAATCAATAATAGGCTTGACTATGGAACTAATGTGATAATGAAATTTTAGGGTTCCACCAATGGCTCTGACTAGGGATGTATGCCTCTTGTAGGCATAACAAGAATCAAGAATCTTTGGTAGAAGTTGACCAATAGAAAGTCACAAAAACCAAGGACAAGAATAGCAAGACATGTACATCGATTACAGGGATAAAAAATGTACCTCTCATTTCCAAACCCATAATCCTTCTATTATACTTTCTTAGGCTTCATTCTCCAAATTGGAGGCCTAATGGCCCCCAAAACTTAGAAGCAACTCTTTCATCTATCAAATACCTTATCCTTCTCTGATAGCAGAGGATCAACATGTTCATTATGCATTTCTGAGCAACCAACATCACCATGATTCACATCATCAATTCCACTTGCTATGAAACTACCCTATTCATCAACTTGTTGCACCATAGACTCATCTAATTGAATTGGAAAGATAAAACATTCATATTCCACTTGATCATGAGTTGTAACATCACATTCAATGTGTTCATCAAATTTAAATCTTTGATAAACACTCCACTATATACTAGTCCAAGATTTTGAAGTATCAAAGAGAAAAGGTTCATATTCAACAACACCTTCATTGTATTTTACATGAGTGTTATCCTCATTAGATGGAAGTAATTCCATGATAAGGTCTAGAAGATGAGGGGTATCTGAAAAGAATTCAAGTGCACATTCATACTGGTTAACATCATACCTCATGCTATCTGCATCCCTAATTTTCTCTTCACATTGGTCAAACAGTCCTGCAATATCAACATGATCTAAAAGTTCATCAAGTTGTTTCTCATCATAAATATGTAACAATGCTACTTCAAGGCCAAAGTACCCATCTGGATGCATCAATTGATTATTTAAGAAGGGGCTTCCTCCTTTGTCAACATGGATATCATCCTCTTGCATATGTGTGGTTGACAATTCAACCATTGTTTCAAGCACACAACTAGGTACAATAAGAAAATGAATATATTCATCCATTTCTCCCTTAATACCAACACTATATTTAGTATTATCATCATGGGAAATAACATCTTCATCTTCAAATTATTCACTATGTGAACAATTGTCACATTTAATTATCAACACATTTGAGTTACACTCTTGGTAATCATTAGACACAATCTTCTCATCCCCCTGTGGGAAAATGACTTCACAAATAGTTCTACCACTGCATCTTTCATGTGGTTGGGTAACTGCTCAATGAAAATTACCTTCCTTAAGGATAGAGTCAAAAACCTCAATGTTAGCCTAATTTTCATTACTTTTTGTCTCATTTATAGTGTATCCTTCATATTCACAAGTAGTACTTGCCAAGAATTCATCAAGATTTTCAACAAAAAGTGGATTGTTTCTACACTAGTAGGGATCATCATTTGTCATCTCACTTACTGATAAGGGTTCATCATATAAGGGGTTCTGCCACACCTTCATTGATGTCATGAAATCCTTTACCTCCTTAGCATGAAGATCTATTTTCCATATCATCATTATATTCAAAATCATTATAATCACTTGAAGAGCATATAGAGAGATCCTCAATTTCATTCACATCATCAATGGTTAACATCTTTGATTCACATTCTAAAAACTCATTGTCAAATAAATCAGCAAGCCTTTCAATATTATCAATTGGTAATGATATTGATTCAAGATCCATGTTCTTTTCATGATGTACATTCTGATCATTCAATAATGAAACCCTTCTTTCATCCATGAGTACATCATCATCCTCTTCATGCATAACTGACATCTCCATATTTGCTTTATATGAACAATCATGAGTAGTGGGGTCATAAACATGTTCATCAACATCTTTATTATATTCAACATTATACTCAAGATCAACATACTCAACACACACATTTTTATCTTAAAATTCCTCATCACTCACATAGTTAACACACTCAATTGATAGCAAACCTAAATTACATTCTAGGTATGCATCATCTGTAATTTTTTCCTTTGCTTTTGGATAAGTGACATCAAGAGAATTTATATCATTGCATCCTTCATGTGAGGAATATGCTTCTAAATTATTCTCTAAAGAATAGTTACAATCCTTAGAGAAGCAATCAGAAACCTCAAACTCTCCATGATCTTCATCATAAGAGAATTCATCACTACATAAGCCATGTTCAAAATTTTTAGAGTGGATGCTTAGGGCTGCACTTTCAAGGTCATGATCAATGGTGTGTATTGAAATATCAACAACACATGCATTATTTTCCCTGGTCACAATATGACATGGAATAACATCTTGCACCTCTTTTACTTCTCCATTGAACCTGAGATATCATAAGAAAATCATCCATGCATATTTACTTTATTATTATCCCATGTATCAATTTCTTCATCATGTTCTTATGTTGCTATGCATATGTGTTACTTGTGAGTCAATTACAATGTTAATCTTTTGACATATTCTTTTCACTTGTTTGCACTGTTGTCTATTTTTTCTCAATAGGAAAATTGTTGTCTCCATTTTGAGGGTATGTGTAGGATCATGATGGGCCAAAAAGTGTCGATATTATGGGTATGTGTAGGGTATGTGATTGATGACTTCTTTTTTATCCAAAATTGATGAAATGAAAAGGGTTTTTAAAGGAGATTCTTAGCTTTCCACCAATATAAATTATGCTTTACTTTGAATTTGATAAATAATTATTATTCATTTTCTATCTGAATTATGACTAAAGTCCTAATTGATAGGTTAATTGAAAAACATCTATAGCTTTCAAATGGTATCACATTTTTTGAATCCGAAACATGCGTCACATTCTATGCTTCACATACTATAGGATTAAAAAAAAAAATTATGAAGTTTTGACCAAGTTAAGGTGGTTAGACATACAAGTTTTTATATTTTTTAAAAGTTGTAATAAAACATTCATAATTATTATTTACTTGGAAAAAATTACAAAAAATATGCATCACATCGGTACATGAGTCCTCTACTTATATCTAAAATATTATAATTTTTTTATCATTTTATTGTGGTTAGGGTGGTTAGATAGACACCTACTTCTTTTTTTTCTTTAAATTTAAGTACTCTGCATTGAAATTTCAAATTTTCACCAAATAGATTTTTTTTAAATAAACTTAGTAGTTTAGAAACTATATTCAATTTTTCTACAGATTTTATTCTTACATATTTTTGAAATAATATAGATAACTTATTCAAATTTTTAAGTCAAGTTGTCTAACTCAGATTTTTTTGAATTTTTTGCCACTTAAGGGCCTATTTTTTCCATGATGATCCTGCACATACCCTTGAGAAACCATATTTTGTGTATAACCACACTTGACTGATTCTACAATATTTATCCAATTAGGTACTTGGTCAAAACTATGGGGCTTCAATTCCTTTGGCAAGGTACTAAACCTAGATTCATAAATTTTACAAAAAACATCAATGCACATTGAATCCTTGGGTCTGAAATTTTTGGGGACTTCTATCAAAACATCCAAAAACCTCAAAAATAGTTCATATGGTGATTCTCCCTTGCATCTCTTCATATCATACAATTCTTGCACAAAAGAATTTTGATCAGCATTGCTCAAATTTCGTTGATGTTCAACTTGGATCTCACTATGATCTACCTATTGTGATGATGGAGAAATCATAATAGTAGAAGCATTGTCATCTTGAAAATCATTTCTATTATCTGATCCTTGAATCCTATTTGCATGAGGTGTATTGGGACAACCAACACTTGCAGCCATATATCCTTTCATCATTGAGTATTTCAAATTGTTCTCAAGATCCATGACACTTTGATATGCTTGATGTAATATTGCAGGCTCTTTATCCCTTAATAGATATCTCACCTTACTATCAAATGCACCTACATATACAACCAAACACTCTCCATCATTTGGCCTTATCCTCTCAAGGGTCTCTCTTATAATATTTGAGAATCTAAGATTGAAAGAGGGAACTAGCTTGCATCTTCTCCTTTCTCCATGCTCATGAACCTTCGTCTTATTAAAACTAGATCAATCCTTTCACCAAAATGTTCCATGAACATTGCTCTCAATTCATCCCATGAATGTATGGAGGATGCTGGAAAATAAGAGAACCAATCTCTAGCATCTCCTCTTAAGGACTGGACAAATAATTTCATGACAACATCTTCAAAGTCCAATTCATAATCTCCCATCATATTAACAAACACTTGCAGATGTTTACTTATAGATTATTTTTTGCATCATTAAATTTTGTTATCATATCTCTAATCTTAGGTGGTACACCATTTGGAAAACCATAAATATTACTGAAATCTATGGCTCTATACCTTTTAGTACTAAAATTCCTTTGATGTGACAAAGGGTGCTCATCATGTGTTATTGCATTGAAGTCCACCTCCAGAGGTACAACTTGACTAGGCATCTTCTACTACCTTTTACAATCCTTGTTAGATTTATCAAATGGAAATTTAAGTCCCTTTTTCAATGATGATCCTAAGCTTTTACAATAAGAACTCCTTTCTATTTTACTTGAAATCTTACACTATAGTATGCTTCCTTATGATAATGCACTAATTTCAATTTACATTCAAAAGAAATGCTAAATTACCACTATTATTCCCTCATCTAGTGGAAATACACTTAATAGGAATCATTCATAACATATATCATAAAAATTCCAACTAATTACTTACAAATGTGATAATATTTTCTTTAGATTCATGAGAATACCTAGAAATTTTGAGCAATTATTCACCTTTGATTTTGATACTTACAGATCTAAATCTTTGTTATATTCATTATCAGGTTCTTTGAGTCAGAGTCTCCACCTCCTTCTAGGAGGATTGTATGTCAAATAAGATGAAGTGTCTTCAAGATAAATCTCGTTCTGGGTTTGCTCCAACAGCAGAGTCACCTTCAGCTCCTTCGAGCTTTGTTGCAACTGAATCCTTCACCAGGTTCAATAATTCTATGGTATTTGAACAAGATGTTCAAACTTATCACACCATTGGACTCTGTAAAAGAACAATATGTATTTGGAGAATGAGAATTTTCCCCAACAAAGTTTCCAATTCTGTTGGTGTTTCTTCCCGCTAAACCCCAAAATTCTCTAAAGGATAGCCAATTCTTATGCTCAAGACATCCCTAGGCTAGTGGCCAACACAATGACTAAATAATTCTGAGGTCTTTACTCCTACACTTTACATTTTGTGGGACTAGGGAGGGTATTTCTTGATTGTGTTCATTCCAATTTATTAAAATGAAGAACACTTCTTCATAGATGGGTTCCTTCTACAGGAAAATAAAGAAGATTCACTAAGGATTTGGATGATCTTTGAGGAAATAATTGTCCATTTCATAGGAACGAGGATGTATTTCAAACTTACATTTCAGAATTAACATGATTTTAATAAGTATTGTTGTTATTTTGAACCTATGGATAAGAATATTATTAATTCATTTGATTGCACAAATTCTTGACAAACAGGTCAGTGCCTCGTCAATCGGGTAAATGGAGTGAAATATGGAATACTCAGTAATACATAAATTATTTAATTCCAAAGTAGATGGACTATTTCTGTAATGTCTTGCAATACAAAAACTCACAATATCCAAAACATGACTTCTCATTGAATCCTTTGCAAATTCTTACAGAACTATGACTCCCCTTGAGTGTTTAATTAACTCTTTGAGCTAAATCAAAGAAAAAAATCCATACATTCAATTAAACCATTGATGACAAACGAAAACATCCTTGATAATTTCATTTATAATTTGTAAAAGTGTACAAAGGAGAGTACATGCTTTAGAATTTAGATTTGTTTTGATATTAGTAATTCATGTAGAACTATTGAAGACTATTACATATAAGACCTATACTCAAGATGATTAGCCAACAAATTCATCAAGCATTCTGCATTATATCTATTTTATGTGCTTAAATTCTACCTAGACCATTCTAGACTCAAAATTTTGACCCTTGTAATGAGCCTTGAAATCTTTTTTATAGATGAAGGGAGAAACAAGCATCAGGTGCATTACAATTGCATTTCATAATCATTTCAAAATTAATTTCATTTCATTTGGGTCATTTCCTAAACCATTATATTTAATCATTCTTTAACCATGGGAAGCAAAAAGGACAAATGAGTGCAAAGAAATTGGTCAGAGAAGTACACACAAGCCTTCCAAAAGAGTTGTTATCAAAATTATCATTTTCACCAACATTGAGGAAGTCACCATCAGTACTAACGATGTAGACCAATGGAACAACCACAGGAGGGTCGAATCACCACAAAAATCCAAAACCAAACACCATTGCATATGATAACATGGGTGCTACCTAGCCTTGTCAGTGGTTGAGTAGAAACCTTCACCTAGTTTCATGATAGAAATGTGAGTTGCAACAATCATCTCATCATTTGAATTATCATAGGGCATAAGGGATATGGGACAATGGCCAAAATCAAGGCCAACTCCTCCTTACTCACATGAAGAATTATAAGAAATCACTACATGAACATTGGGCTTCCTTGAAAAAACCCTAGGACCCTTACTCCATCTCATTAATTCTTTCACAAACTCAATAAGCCCTTTTCCTTTAAACTTGACCAATTCTTCTAGAATTGTCCTACCTCTCAGATTGTAAGTACTCTTGACAGTAATTTTCTGAACCTTCTTTCGAACACTCCTCTTACCCTTTGGGACAACTAACATTTCTGCCATAATGGTTTTGGCTTCAGACACATATGCAAATGGTTCCTGCATATTCAACCTCCTAGATCATCGAACTAGTGTGGCAGGAGTACTTGGCTCACTCATTTTTCCTAGAGTAAAACACAAACCAGAGTGTATCTTGTAGGAAAAACACTAGCCAAAACCTTCGAAGAATATCCACTCATAGAATTGAAAACCCCAAGAGCCCCATACAACGAAACACATAGTACAATTGATTTATAGCAACAATACCACTAAAATTCATGCACACTTACAAAATAGGGAATATCATACCACCACCTATGTGATAATTCATTCAATACTCAAAATTCACTCCTACAATACCTGTAGTAATTATTTTTGTGCCTTGATAATTGTAGATGATCAAACAAACTACAATAAATCCTCATTAAATAGAGGAATTAGAGACGAGTTGCATTAATGTCCACCCAGGCTCTCTCCAGCAAGTAGAAAATCAATCATTGCATGTTGAATCTCAACATTCAATCATTCAAGATTTAAAACTCAATCAATGAGGCTCACTAAGGATTGTCACTTGCTTTTATGCTTGTACTTAGAAACAACGATTAGGTGCTTTAAAACTACCATGTACCCATCTATATCCAAACTCTATAATGATCAACTTTCTCATTGTCGATCCTAATATAGGTAGATCTTGGCTAGAAATCAAATCATCACTCATTGTGTCTTCCAATTTTTCTTTGGGACCTCATTGAGTGATAGCTGAGAAACCAACGATGAGATATCGATCATTGATTTTGATCGCAAGAGTATCCTAGCCAAATATTTAAATCCTATTTCTCATCACTCATTCACTTTTCCATCAAGAAGCCTCAACATGTGATGCATTGATCCCATGCGATGGGGAGTAACTCAACCCATCGGAGGTCATGGGTTCCCTTTTGGAGAGCACAAAACAACTAGTGATAGTGAGAAGGCCAACAATGGGTTAAATAATTAACCGCATCGCTCATCGGGTTTGCATTCTAGTGGTGAGAATGTAATGCACGATGGGTGATAGACCTAAGGTGGTATGAAAGACCATGTACCGCTTGTTGTGTGATGTTCAAGGGAGGCTTCAAAGGAATATGCGATGAGTGATGAACTTCTGGAAAAAGATTTGAATGATGCTAAATGACACGTCAACATAAGTTCTTTTTAAAGGGGGGACCTCCTAGGCTCGATGACTAACCAAAGTGTTTGGGCTGGTTAAAATAATGATAGAAAATACCAAAAGATGCCATTTAAGGAACTAGTTACCTGATGTATCCAATTAATGAGAAAACATAAGCCAATGGGAGGATTAAGGGAATAAGTGAATAGAGACCACCAAACCCTAAACTGTAGTGACAACAGAGAATAATCAATCATAGGCTTGACTATGCAACCAATGTGATAGGGAGGTTCGAGGAATCAATCAATGATTCCTCCTTTAGGTCTTGCTTGCAAGACCTCCTTGGTGTCTTGCTTAACCAACTTAACCTATAGGATCTTCTTCTTGGTTAGGTTCCCCTGGTTCTCTTTGCCAACCCCACTACCATCATGAATCAACCTACCAAGTCAATCTTGGTGCAATGTCTCCAACTCTTCCTTAGCCCTTAATCCACCCTAAAGGCTATTCTACTCCAAACCTTCAACTTAGCTTTGCAGGGGTTTGGAGAGGTTTCTAACAGGTTCTTTCCATCCCATCATGGCTCTGAAGGATCCTTCTAACTCCATCTTGTCATCGCTTCCACCAAACCCTCATTTAGGGTTAAAAAGACCACTAGCCTAGGAGCCCCCAATTAGGTCTTCTTCTCCAAGAAAATAGGGTTGTTCTCCTAAGTTTCCCAAAGAACACAAAATCTTCCCTTAGGGTTCCTAATCCTTATGCCCATCCCTCAAAGATTTTAGAGGTCTTAACCCTCAACTGCCCGTACACAGCCATAACCCTCAATTAGCAAATTAGGCCTTTTTTAAGCCATTTCCTAACCACACAGCAGGCTGTCAGGAGTTCCTATCACCAAATAGATTGGTGGAGATTCCTCCTCCATACTAAGCCTTTTCAAGGCATCTGGTTACTCTCTCCACACCGTGAGTTGACAAGAATTGATCACCCCTGCAAATCAAAGTTCTTTGCACTCCTTGTCTTCCCTAGCCGGACACTTCCTGGCTCGCCTAGGAGAAGACTTCCATAGTGATACCCTGACTTCTAATGACTCCTAACCCTACCATATTTACAATCATGGATTCTAGTCACAATTCCCAAGAGGTTGTACGTTATGTACAGTGGGAATGTGACCTAAACCTCCATTTTCTACCAACAAACTGTCAGATCAGCAAATGCAAAGAAACAACCACCTACTATAATGCTTGAAACTGAACTAGAAATATAATTTGCTACCACACAGGGCTTAACCTATCAATACACTACATACTATGTACAATACAGTAACAATTTCAATCCATTAAAGCTCTACTTTGAGACAAAACCATAAATTCACACTAAAACACCACTCTCTTTTCTTGAATTCAAAAACTCCAATCAAAGTAAAATTATTCCAACCTTTCTCTTAGGTCAAGGCACACCCTATATAGTTCAAGAAAAGTAGTTATGCCTCCCCTTGGTTGGACATGTCAGCTACATTGTGGCAAAGTTGCAAAATGCACCATTTTGCAAATTTTGCCAATTTCTAGTAAACTAAGTAAAATGAGTTTCTAAACTCATCCACCCTTCCTCAATTTCTATCCTAGAGATCAAACACATCCCTAAGCTATCTCTTCTACTCAATGGTCAACATGACCTTCATGGTAACACATTAAAAAAAAAATCATCCCAATTTTCCTAATTGCCTAGTGTAATTACCTAGTGTTTCCTAGGTGCTCCTGCACCATTCTCCCCCTCTCTGCACAAACACTAAGGAATGTGAGGAGAGATCAGTGAAACATCAATGCCCTACTTCTTAAACTGAGCTTCATCCACCCATGTAGCCTCCGAGTCTAGTTTTTCCCTCCGTTTGATGAGATGTTCCAAGTATTCCTTATGTTGGGTAGACTTCTTCACCCTTGACTGCAAGATTCTCTCTGCTTGTAGCATATCTTGAGTAGGTAAGGCTATGTTGCTCACATCCTTAAAGATATCCCTACTATTCTGATCCATTTCAGTGACTGTTCCCTTATATCTGATCAAATAAGCTACATTAAACACTGGAGAGATGCCTAAATCTATAGGTAATTCCACCTTGTAGGCATTCTTCCCATATTTGGCTAATACCTTACATGGCCCCACTCTTTTCATCTTCAATTTGTTTGACATCCCCTTCTGCAACCTAGATTTGTTGAGGTGGACCATAACATAGTCTCCTACTGCAAATTGTAGATCCTTTCCAGATAAATCTACCTTCTCTTTCAACTTTTGAGTAGCCTCGGTGACTATCTTCTTCACCTGCTCCTGAATCTCCTTCATGGTCTAAGAGAAATACTCTGCATGTCCACTCCTATGCTCCATAGCTCCTAGATCCTTAAGCTCACACACACCTCTTGGGTGCATTCCATACACTATTTCAAAAGGACTCTTCCCTGTAGTCTTGTTCACACTGTCATTGTATGCATAATCAGCCTGTGATATGACAAAGTCCCATGCCTATCCATACTCTTTGGTTAGGCATCTTAGAAGGTTACCTAACACCCTATTAACCACCTTTTTTTTCCCATTGGTCTGAGGATGGTAAGCTGATCCAAAAGATAGGTTGGTACCTAATCTGCTCCATAGAGTCTTCCAAAAATGACTCATGAACTTCACATCCCTGTCCAATACAATGCTCAAAGGAAATCCATGGATCCTTACAATTTTCTTGAAGAAAAGTTGAGCAATGTAGCTAGCATCATCTGTGGTCTTGCAAGGGATAAAGTGACTCATCTTGCTGAATCTATCTACCACCACATAGACACTATCAAACCCTTTCTTAGTCTTAGGGAGTCCTACAAAAAAATCCATGCTAACACACTCCCATGGTCTATTGGGAATGGGTAGAGGCTGATACAAACCTGCATTACTAGCTCCCCCTTTAGCTTTCATACAAACTACACACTGCTCCACATACCTCCTGACATCCCTTGGAAACTTGGGCCAATAGTAGAACCTTTGCACTAGTTCCAATGTCTTGTTGATGCCAAAATGACCACTAAGACTACCATTGTGCTTCTCCTGGATGAGATTCTCTCTCATTAATTCTCTTGGAACACACAACTAATTTCCCTTGAATAACAATCCACTTTGCAATGTATACTCTGAGTGTTGACTATGAAAGTGATTCTCAAAGTTAGAACATACCTTGTATGCTTCCGAGAAGTCTTCATCTTCTCCATAGAGATCCTTGAAACTCTCTATCCCAATGCTCTTTACTTGTACCTCTTGCACTGTCAGCAATCTTCTACTTAGTGCATCTGCCACCTTGTTCAACTGTCCCTTCTTGTGCTTGATGGTGAAAGTGAAAGCTTGAAGATACTACATCCACTTCAAATGTCTATTGCTCAATTTCTCTTGAGTGTTGATGTAGCTAAGTGCTTGATTTTCAGTAAACACTACAAACTCTTTAGGTAGGAGATAATGCCTCCACTTCCTAAGTGACTGTACTAGAGCATAGAGTTCTAGGTCATAGGTAGAATAATTTTTCTTAGCTTCATTAAGCTTTTCACTAAAGAAAGCTATAGGCTTGCCTTCTTGGCTTAGTACTCCTCCTACTGCAATTCCACTTGCATCACATTCCACAGTAAACAACTTGTCAAAACTAGGTAATAAAAGAATAGGTTGAGTTGCCACTTCTTGTTTTAGTTTCTCAAAACCTTTCTCAACTTCTTGAGTCCACTTAAACTTAGTCTTTAAGCCACCTTTGATTGTATCTAGGGCTGGTGCACATATGCCACTAAATTTTCTTATAAACTTCCTATAAAACTAAGCCAATCCATGAAATTTTCTTACCTCTGTCATGGTGGTTGGTGTAGGCCAGTTTAGGATAGCTTCCACCTTACTTGGATCCATTTTCAATGATCCTTGGGATACTAAAAACCCCAAATACACAAGCTCATGTTTAAAGAACTCACATTTCTCTAGGTTGATGGCTAACTTCTCCTCTTGCAACCTTTTAAGTACCATCTCCACATGCTTTAGATGTTCTTCTACTGTCTTGCTAAAGATGAGTATATCATCAAGATATACCACCCCAAATATCCCTGTAAAGTCTTTGAGAACTTCATTCATGAGCCTCATGAATATGCTAGGGGCATTAGAGAGGCCAAATGGCATAACTCTCCACTCATACAACCCATCAGTTGTCTTAAAGGTTGTCTTCCATTCATCTCCATCCTTGATTCTGATCTGGTGGTATCCAGTTTTGAGATCCAACTTGGTGTAGTATTGAGCTCCTCCAAGACAATCCATCAAGTCCTCAATCCTAGGAATAGGAAACCTATACCTAATTGTAATTCTATTTATAGCCCTAGAATCATTGCATAGCCTCCACTTACCACCTTTCTTGGATGATAACACCACTGGTATTGTACATGGGCTGATGCTCTTCCTAATTAGTCCTTGGTCTAACAATTCTTGCACTTACCTGGCTACTTCTAGGTTCTAATATAGTGTAAGCTTGTAAGTTGCTTTGTTTGGCAATGAAGCCCCTGGTATAAAGTCAATCTGATGACTGATGGCTTGCTTTGGAGGTAAGGTTGTTGGTGCACCATCACTCACTATGTCCTTATACTTCTCAAGAAACTACTAGACTAATCTGGGTATGACTATTTTCTTTGGTTTGTCTTCTTCCTTGGGTTGCACCATAACCACATATCCTTCACCTCCTTGATGTAGAGTGTTAAGGAACTCCTTGCCATTGCTTAATAAGACACTAGGGGTATTTGACTGTCCTTCTTCCTCATCTGTCAGTGACTGCAACTTGAATGTCTTTCCATCCTTTTTGAATGAGATAGTATTTTCCTTTCCATCATAGATGGAACCTCTATCATACTGCCATGGTCTGCCCAATAGAAGATGGCATACATCCATGGGTAACACATCACAAATCAACTTATCCTTGTACCCTCCAATGGAGAAATCCACCTTTGTTTGCTCATTGAAAAGAACACTCTATCCTTTGTTCAACCATGTCACCTTGTAAGGATTAGTGTGGGGTATTTTATCTAATTTCAACTTCCTTACTACCTCCTCAGAGATGATGTTATCAGTTGAACCTAAATCCACAATAACCTTGCATACTTTCCCAAGTATTTTGCATCTCACTCTAAATAAGGCTCTTCTTTTCTTTGGCTCTTCCTTGACGGGTTGTCTGATCAAAAATCTTCTAAACATCAGATTCTCCCCCATTTCTGATTCAGTGTGACTAACCTCTGGTGATTTGTACTCATGGTGTCCTCTTATGCATATGCCACTCTCTTCTCAGTATTTGATGAAGATGCTTTCTCCGGGCACCTATAAGTTGGATGACCTACTTGACCACAGTTGTAACACTTCATACTAGAAAAGTATGAGTTACTTCTGCCTACTCCTCTTCCTCTATTTGAACCTCCTTGAGGTCCTCTACCTCTTCCATAGCCTCCTATAGAAGTTGTTTCACCTCCATGCTTTGTGAGTTTAGACTCTCCCTGATTTCTTTGTTCAGTCCCTCTACCTTGGTATCCACCTCTATGTTTTCTTTGATCTCTTCCTCTTCCTCTGCTCTTAGAAGCCTGTTCTTGTTTCCTCTTACTCCTCTCTTAAATCTTTATAGCCAATTGATAGCATTGGTGCACTTTCTTGGGACTTAGAAGAGTCATCTCCTCTTGAATGTTCCACTTCAAACCATTAAGGTATCTAGCCACCTTAATACTTTCATCCTCAGTAACATTAGACCTCATACAAAGTTTCTGAAACTCCTCGGTATAAGAATTCACATCTTGGTCTCTTTGTCTCAAGCTCTGTCTTTTCTTGTGCAAATGAATTTCATAATCATCAGGCATGTATGCTTCTCTCACTTTGGCAACCATTCCCTTCCAAGTAGAAATAGGCTTCTTTCCTTCCTTTTCACTCTCTGTATGAATGAACTTCCACCATGTCAAGGACGAACCTCTCAATCTTGATTTGGCCACCTTTACCTTCTGTGCTTTAGTGACTCCATCACATTCAAAATGGTTTTCCATTCCCTCTATCCAATCCATGACCAGATCAGCTTCCATTTTCCCACTAAACAGTGGTATGCCTTCAAGTGCTTTTCCAATCAAAGCCTTCAATGCCTTCAAGAAAGGCTCTTCTTGCAAAATAGGGTCAGGTTCAGGGATCTTGTCTTCCTCTGCAACCTCTTCTTTCTTTGGTACCCTTCCTTCCAACTGCACATTACTCATTACTTGCTCAAGTTGGGCTATTATTTCCCTCAATAGCCTATTGTCTTCCTCTTGTTCTTCAAACTTCTTGGCCAATTCTGCATTTGTCACCATGTCAGTAGAACCACTAGACTCAATCTCTGACATATATTATTCTATCCCAAATCTTTTGTTGCTCTGATACCAATCTGATAGGGAGGTTGGAGGAATCAATCATTGATTCCTACTCTAGGTCTTGCTTGCAATACCTCCTTGGTGTCTTGCTTCACCACCTTAACCTATAGGATCTTCTTCTTGGTTAGGTTCCCCTAGTTCTCTTTTCCAACCCCACTAGCATCATGAATCAACCTACCAAGTCAATCTTGGTGCAATGTCTCCAAATCTTCCTTAGCCCTTAATCCACCCTAAAGGCTATTCTACTCCAAACCTTGAACTTAGCTTTACAGTGGTGTGGAGAGGTTTCTAATAGGTTCTTCCCATCCCATCATGGCTCTGAAGGATCCTCCTAACTCCATCTTGTCATCGCTTCCACCAAACCCTCATTTAGGGTTAAAAAGACCACTAGCCTAGGAGCCCCCAATTAGGTCTTCTTCTTTGAGAAAATAGGGTTGTTCTCCTAAGTTTCCCAAAGAACATAGAATCTTACCTTAGGGTTCCTAATCCTTATGCCCATCCCTCAAATATTTTAGAGGTCTTAACCCTCAGCTGCTCGTACATAGCCATAACCCTCAATTAGCAAATTAGGCCTTTTTTAAGCCATTTCCTAACCACACAGCAAACTGTCAGGAGTTTCTCTCACCAAATGGATTGGCGGAGCTTCCTCCTCCATGCTAATCCTTTGCAAGGCATCTGGTTACCCTCTCCACACCGTGAGTTGATAGGAAATGATCACCCCTGCAAATCAAAGTTCTTTGCACTCCTTGTCTTCCCTAGCTGGACACTTCCTGGCTCACCTAGGAGAAGACTTCCATAGTGATACCCTGACTTCTAATGACTCCTAACCCTACCATATTTACAATCATGGATTCTAGTCACAATTCCCAAGAGGCCGTATGTTATGTATAGTGGGAATGTGACCTAAACCTCCATTTTCTACCAACAAACTATTAGATCAACAAATGCAAAGAAACAACTACCTACTATAATGCTTGAAACTGAACTAGAAATCTAATTTTCTACCACACAGGGATTAACCTATTAGTACACTACATCCTATGTACACTACAGTAACAATTTCAATCCATTAAAGCTCTACTTTGAGACAAAACCAGAAATTCACACTAAAACACCACTATCTTTTCTTTAATTCGAAAACTCCAATCAAAGTAAAATTATTCCAACCCTACTCTCAGGTTGAGGCACACCCTATATAGGTCAAAAAAAGTAGTTATGCCTCCCCTTGGTCAGACATGTTAGTTACATTGTGGCAAAGTTGCAAAATGCACCATTTTGCAACTTTTGCCAATTTCTAGTAAACTAAGTAAAATGAGTTTCTAAACTCATCCACCCTTCCTCAATTTCTATCCTAGAGATCAAACCCATCCCTAAGCTATCTCCTCTACTCAATGGTCAACATGACCTTCATGGTAACACATTAAAAACAAAAATTCATCCTAGTTTTCCTAATTGCCTAGTGTAATTGCCTAGTGTTTCCTAGGTGCTCCTCCACCACAATGGGATAATGAAATTTTAGGGTTCCACCACCCTCAACCTTAAACCCTCAACCCTCAAACCTTAAACCCTAAACCCTTAAACCCTCTACCCTTTACCCTATATATTAAACCCTCAAAACTCAATTCTTAACCCTCAACCCTTAATCCATCAATCCTAAACCCTCAAACCCTAAACCCTCAACCTTGACACCCTCTACCCTATACATTGGACCCTCAACCATAATCCTTCAACCATATGTACCCTCAATCCTAATCCTTCAAACCTATACCCTCAACCCAATACCCTAAACTATCAAACCTATAGGTTGTTAACCCTATATGTTCAATTCTCAACCCTCTACCCTATACATTGCATCCTCAACCCTCATATATCTATGTCCCTCCCTCCTCTTCTCTCCTTCTCTCTATCTCACTTATCCATCCATCTTTCCCTCCCTCCATCCCTCCTCTCTACCCTAATCCATCAACTTATCCTTCCTTCCTGTAAACACTCACCTCCTAAACCACCATTAAACCCTCCACCCTCAACATATTCCCTCTTAAACCCTTTTCCTATTTCCCTCCCCTCACCCTTGATCCCTCAACCTCAACCTCAACCCTTAAACCCTACTCCCCCAACCTCTCTACCCTCTACCCTACCATTGGACCCTCAACCCTAATCCCCCAACCCTATACCCTCAATCCTCTACCCTCAACCTTAAACACTCAACCCTCAACCCTTAAACCCTAAACCCTTAAACCCTATACATTAAACTCTCAACTCTCAATTGTCAACCATCAAGCCTTAATCCCTAATTCCTCAACTCTCAAACCCTAAACCATCAACCCTGATACCCTCTAACCTATACATTGGGCCCTCAACCCTAATCCTTCAACCATATGTATCCTCAACCTATTGACAATGAATTTACTCCCAACAAATAGGGTGAACACATTCTTCACAGACAAGACTGCAAAGAGCCTATCCTTCTTGAAAGATATGTAACAAAGACAACCTAAAGGGGAATTTTGCATTTAATGGGGAAAAAGATTGGCTTTCATTCAATCCCAAGTCTTTGATAACTAGGTCATGTTTGCACTAGGTTCGCTCTCTGGTACTGATGTGATATTGTTGTTAATCTCAAACAGACTATTGTTATGAACTGAATATTTTAGGCATTGAATTTTCAATTGGATTATTAGGTTCAAGCATCAAGAAATTGAAAGACTTGCTCTAACATTTCATGAACATCACAAATACTTTGCTATCACTTAAGTAGATTTAGCATTAAACATTTAAAAATTTTATGGAAAACAAAATATTTTCTATAAAATTTCATCCATTCATTTAAATTTTGGAACATTTTCAAGAATTTAAACATCTACTCTAAAATAAAGCATACAAAATACTGAAAATTAAAAGTTTCTCCCAATTATTCTCCATGTATGGGTAAACTCAAAAAAGTGGTTTAAAATTTGAATGAGGAAGGAAAACTTGTAAAAAATGACGCAATGCTAAACAATTTCATTTTAGGGGTTCAAAAAAACCAAAAGAGGGTTCGCTTGAACCCTGGTTCAAGCCCATTTAATGCATGTATGGACCAATCGACCAAAAAAAAAAATGGAAACCCCTTTATGGAAGGGGGTTCAAATGAACCTAGGTTTGAATGAACCCTAGTTTGCTCGAACCCCTAGGGGTTCATTCGAACCCCCTTGGTTTGGGCGAAGCCCCCTTTCCGTGATTTTTAACCTTGTTCACAAAAAAAAAGAAAATGTTTGCACTTTGGAGCTCGGGTTGAAGATGAGAATGGAAAAGACTTCATAGAGCCAATTTGGATTAGGTAGTCCTCGGAATGAGCTATCCAATGAATATAATTTTAATATGTTTTAGTTTTATTATTATTATTTTTTTAGTTTTATTAAACATAGGTTTTTCACCGAAAAATCAAGCTCTCTATTCTGCACATGTGGAAAAATAGTAGATTATCAATTGTTTTTTGAAAAATATGAGTTCACTAAATATTGAAGTCCTTGATCCAACAAAAAAAGATCGAATTTTGAGACATAAAAAAATTTATGCATTATATGGTCACGCTATGTCTGAATTGTAATTAGTTTGACTTCAAAACTTAATTAAAGAAAAAATATTCAATAAAAAACTATCTAACCAAGTGGAAGAACTAGATATCGGAGTTACAAATCTAAATTCAAAAGAATTAGAAGTTTATCCTTCATGGAAAAAAAACTTATGTGTTATACGGTGAGCGTCACTTTTTAAAAATGTTGTTTTTTGAAAAAAACTAGTTTTCGAGGGAGATGGAAAAGGAAGTTCAATATTATTCAAAAAAATTTGAAAAAGAAATATTTAGAATCTATAGACAAAATTTCATGAAAGTATAGTTTGCATCATCTTCAAATTCCTCATGGTTTAGCTACTATAGGTGCTCAAAAGTGAAGATTTAGTTAAAAAGAATTATTTCAGTGTCTAGTTTGGCCAAAAATTGTAAACCAATATTGTGGGATGACCTGGATGCCCCAAAGAATCAATTAAAATAGAGAAAAATAATTTATACTTCACCATATTTCTTCATAGCTACATATAAAATGGTGTAATATTTTAAAGAGAGGGGTTTCATTTTTGGACACCGAGTAGGTTCTGTATGCACCCTTAAATGACACAACATACAGTCTTGTTCTGTTGAACTAACAAAACTAGCTACAAAAGATACTGCGATAGGTAGCTATTTAATAAGCTCTGATATTAATAAATGTCTATGTGCATACTAAGTTTTATGCCAAAATGGTTTAGAAAATAGGAAAAAAGAACAAAAGTTAAAAGTTTATGCTCCTCCAACATCCACAAATTTTGAACTTAAAATAAAAAAGGGATCCTCTATTCTTTTATAGAGCACAAGGCTTAGAAAGAATAAGACAAATACATGAGAGGAAATACAAGGGACCAATCTCATCAAGGCAGATGGAATGTAGTGACCAATAGGAGAATTGTAATTGAAGTCAATGGAAGTCAACTCCAATTACACATTGAAGCTCTTCGGGTGTTAATCTTTCATCTTCATTAGGATGATACTTCAAATCAGGATAGTGTGTAGGGACTTCCCATCCATTCGAAATGAAAAAGTGGAATTTTTTCCCCCACACATCGCTTGGCTCCAGTTCTATCACTCTCGAGAATGGGCTTCCTCAGAGGTTGGCACTTTCCATCTGCCGCATGTGAAGTACCAGGATCCCCAACATTCCTATGGATTCAAACTCCTCTACCAATGGTATCCCAATATAATAGAATTGGAATGAATATGATTCTATCCATGATTCAAGTTTTCCTAACCATCCATACCTGAACTTTACATCACAATCTGCATCTCCTACAATCACAAATTCCACACATTAAATCCTTTTAAAAAAAAAAATTGTAACATATCATGTAAATAAAAGCATTATTCAAATGTTCATATTAAAACCACATAATTAATATGCTTTTGAGCATAACATAAATCCTCACATATATAACGGATTACCAAAATCATTAGATAAACTTAAATTTTTTAGCATTTTCACTTTACATTACAACCTGGTACCCGGTACTTGGTATTCAACTTTACCCACTAACTTTCCTGGACCTTGCTTATATTGAAACTCTGTCATACCAGACTCCATACTAGAATGGAGCCTTCCAGTCAAACTCACATTTCCTTTTACCTTTCACATGTTTCTGGTACTCAGTATCTAGTGCCTAAAACATTTACATTACGAAGTACTTTTATTATCAAGGATTTCTCTTTTCTCTTCATTTTCGGTGATCTTTCAATTTGCTAGCTCCTACCATAAGATTTTTTTTTCACTTGGATCCCCAAATATTTTTAGTGATGGGGTGTGTTGTGAGACCACACAACACAACCCTAATCCCTCAACCCTATACCATCAACCCAATACCCTAATCCCTCAACCCTATAGGTCCTCAACCATATACCCTCAATTCTCAACCCTCTAGCCTATACATTGGATCTTCAGCCCTCATCTATCTCTGTCCCTCCCTCCTCTTCTCTCCTTTTCTTTAGCTCACTTCTCCCTCCATCTCTCCATCCATCCATGCCTCCCTCTCTACCCTAATCCCTCAACCATAAACCCTCAACCCTTAAATCCTTAAAAAATCAACCCTAAACCCTAAACCCTCAACCCTCAACCCTTAAACCCTAAACCCTTAAACCATCTAACCTCTACCCTTAACCCTAATCCCTCAACCCTTAAACCCTTAAACCTAAAAAACTCTACCCTAATCCCTAAATCCTCAACCCTTAATCCCTCAACCCTTAAACCCTCAATCCTTTACCCTCAACCTTCAACCCTCAGCCCTTAAATCATAATCCCTCAACAGCTATACCCTCTACCCTATATATTTGACCCTTAACCCTAATCCATCAACCCTATACCCTCAATCCTCTACCCTCAACCTTAAAGCCTCAACCCTCAACCCTTAAATCCTAAACCCTTAAACCCTCTACCCTCTACCCTTTACCCTGTACATTAAACCCTCAACCCTCAATTCTGAACCCTCAACCCTTAATCCATCATCCCTCAACCCTTAAACCTTAAACCCTCAACCCATATACCCTCCACCCTTTACATTAGACCCTAAACATAATCCTTCAACCATATACCCTCAAACCTATACCCTAAACCCTCAAACCTAAACCCTTTAACTCTAAACCCTTAAAAATTCTACCCTCTACCCTCAACCCAATACCCTCTACCCTCAACCCTAATTGCTCAATCCTCAACCCCTAAACCCTAATACCCTAAACCATCAACCTTATAGGTTCTCCACCCTGATCCCTCAATCCTATACCCTCAAACCCTATCCCTTTCTCTCTATCTATACATCTCATCTCTCCCTCCCTCCCTCTCTCTTACACTCTCTAATTGTCTCTATCTACCATCTCCCTCTTTCTACATATGTCTCACTCAATCAATCCCTACTACCCTCTCTTGCTCCGTCTATCTATGTCTCTCTATCTCCCTCTTACTACCTCTCCATCACTCCCTCTCTCCCCCTCTCTCTTAGGTCTCTCCCTCCTACCTGCTCTCTCTCTTAGGTCCTCCCTCTGGCACCCCACCTAGGTAACTCTCTCTCTCCCTCTCTCTCCCTCTGCTCTCTCTATCTATCACTCCCACCCTACCTAGATAAGTACCTCTCAATCCACCCCACTCTATCTCTCCCTCTATTAGGTCACTCCCTCATAGACCCTCTCCCTCTCTCAGGTCTCTCACTCTCACACTCCCTCTATCTCCCACTCCATCTCTCTCACAGTTCCTCTCAGTAATTATCTCTCAAGTCTCTCCTTCTCACCCCCCCTCACACTCTCAAGTCTTGTCATTGGCACCCTACCTACATAACTCTCTCTTTCTCTCCCTCCATCCATTTATCTCTCTCTCTCTCTCACTCTCTCTCTCTTTCTCTTTCTCTCTCTCCCTCTCTCTCCCTCTCTCTCAATTTTCTCTCTCCCACCCCTATCTATCTCTCTCCCTCTAACCCTCCCACCCTACCTAGCTAAGTACCTCTCAATCCAACCCCTTCTCACCCACTCCCTCTCTCTTAGACTCTCCCTTCCACCCCCTCTCCCTCTCTCAATACTCTCTCTCACTACCTCTCTATCTCTCTCACTTTCTCTCTCTTAGTTATCTTCCTCTCTCTCTCCCTCCCACCCTATGTAGACAACTCTCTCTCTCTTAAAATTCTCTCTCCCTCTAAAGACATACATAAATACATGCATACTTACATACATACAAGCATAATACATATGTACATATGATCCTACATACATACAAGCATGCATGTACATACGTAGATACAATCTTACATCCATATAGTTATACATACATACATGCATTGATACATAGATACATACATACATGCATACATACATACATACTAGCATGCATACATACATACATACTAGCATGCATAAACGCATACATTCATGACATACAAGCATACATGTAAATGTAGACATATAAATATATAAACATACATTCAATGGAGTAGCATTTAACATAAAGCAAGAAATAACGTTAGCACGTTATACCACACTCATGTTATGTCTTGCTAGACATGTCCCACACAAACACAAAAAACCATGTTAAAAGTAAGATATAACGTGAGTGCGTTATGTCTTGATTTGGAAATCCCCAAGCCTTAGGCTTGGTATACCAACCCAAAGGCTTGGATGACCTTCTAATGACTAGAGATGTGTTTTTGCAAATTTTAAAATATTTCACATAATCGGGTTCATGTTCACCATTAGGATTTCATGTACATTTCAATGTCGAACAAATCAAACACCTAGGTAATGTTATGTTCTCTCTTAGCTATCCAAATATGTAATTTTTTTCACTTTTTGACAATGTTAAGCCTTTCATCTATAATTTCTTTTATTTGTGTCTCTTTTTTGGAAAAAAAAGTAGTGTTTGGTGTTTTTTTTCATTATAAATTATCCGTTGATCAAAATTTCAAATAAATTAAACATTTTTAGAAACTAGACTCCAGTCTACATATTTAAAAAAAATAAAATAAAAAAATTCAATTAGTTTCCAAAATTTGTAGGGGTAGCATGACCAAAATTATAATTTTCAGGAAGTGTCCACTTAGAAAATTAGTAAAATATCAAATATTCATTAAAAAATTACTAGGAAAATCATGCATCAACTACATACTATTAGCTAATTACTCACTGGAGCAATTTTAAAAGTACTAGAAAAAAGTTCACCATGCTAGGGATGTACAAAAGTTTCTATGTTATGTTTTTCTGACAAAAACAAAACCAATTTTTGTACATCCCTCTTTTGAACCCTTTAATATCAATAATTTTCAAAATAAATTAGTAGTTGAGAAATTAGACTCATAGCACTTTGATCCTTGTTTTTTTTTCATCTCAAAATTTTGAGTGTAACTATCCTATATTTCACGTCCAATGTTAAAGTTTTTCTTGATTTTAGAAAAAAACTAGACCCTTAAGCCCCCTCGTTGGCCCCCCATCTTTCTGTACTTACCCCACTCTTATTTAATACTTCCCATTCATCTTCCTTTTATGTACCTTTAACATGTGCTCCTCCTATCTATAACCTGCAACCCCTTGTTTTTCATAGGTCCTTCTTCATCGAAGACGCAAAGATGAAAAGGTGCAAATTAAATTTTAATTTCAAGATTTTAATACTCCACTTTTTCAAATGAAGCAATTCTTCAAATATCACACCGAATGGGAAATTTATCCAATGTACCACATATTTTTTCCCAACCCTTCATTTCTTTTTATATAAGAAGCCTCACTACATCAACTCCTTTCAAGCAAGATTCATCTTCTCACACTCCATTGGACTATAAGTCTTGGATCTACGCATCTAGGGAAAGCTTCTATACCAATATACAACCTAGGAAAGGAATGATTTCATTTCAAATGATCAATCATATTCTTCACTCAAGTTCCTGCTAAGAGCCATTCAACAAATCCATCATGTTCATATCTAACAATCAACATTCATGTGGTTTTGGTCAAATGGTTTGTGTACTCGGTCTATGCTCCTACATCATAAATGGATTTGAAAATAAAATGTTTGAGGTCTGACAGAGGCGGAGAATTAACCTCCAATGAGTTTAAAATGTTTTGTTATATTCATGGAATAAAGAGGCACTTGTCTACCCCTAGAACTCCTTGGCAGAATGGAGTGGTTGAAAGGAAAAATTGGACTGTTCAAGAAGCTGCTAGAACTATGATGAAATAAGATAACCTACTAGAATTCTACTGGAGAGAAGCAATCCATATTGTTGTTTACATATTTAACAGAGTTCAAGAAAAAGCTAACAACACAAAGACTCCCTATTTTTTATGGTATGGAAGGGTTCCTACTGTGAAGTACTTTAGATTATTTGGAAGCAAGTATTATATCAAAAGAGATGAAGAAAACTTAGGAAAGTTTGATGCAAGGTATGATGTAGGTATCTTCCTTGGATATTATACTAAAAGAAAAGCTTATAAATGTTACAACAAAATGCTAAGAAATATTTTTGAAAGTGAAAATGTTAATTTTGATGAAGGTTTGCAGAATTCAATTGCTATATATGGTGATTAATTGGGAAAAATTAGGGCTTATCAAGACCTAGATAAACCACTAAAACTTTTCACCAAAGAATCACTATGATTTGGTGTAATTATGAGAGCTAAAAGATAAAAAAAACAATAAAAAATGATACCTAACTTTTATAGCAACTATGAGGAAAGGTTTTAGAACTCAAAGAGGTGTGTACCTTGCCTATTTTTAGAGAACAAATGACTTATTCACCTTTAGTGGAAAATGGATCCCGATTAGGGTTTTTAAAACTGAGATCTGGGTTATTTTCCTTGATTTTTGCACTCTCAAATTCCCAATTGTTAGCTCATGAAAACTTGTACTTAATTTTTGTAGCTTCAATTCTTTGTTCTTTCACTTGAAAGGTCAACTTTGCAACTTGAAAACTTTGACAATTTTTCTCTAAACTTCTTCTCCACTTGATCTTCAACCTGTAAATCTACCAACACACATTCAAGCGAAGCAAAACTTGTTGTTTGTTAGTGAATAGGGGTTTTCCTAGGTCAATCCCCTTGTAGGTAATTAAACCAAATGATGACACAATGGAATAAGGACATGAAACATGAAATGATGTAATGTAGATTCCTTGGATGTTGTCTTATAATGAAAATTTGCAATCTAACATGTAGTGGCCATGAAGAATGTAGATCTTGATCTTGAATATATGTGAACAATGCTTGCAATATATCTTCAATGCTACACTCACAATATTAGCTCAACAACATGCATGTATGCATTAAACCCTAGACATGATGGAATGACCTTGAATTTCTGCAATAAACATTTGATAATCTACCTTGAAATTCCTTTGAAAATGCTCTTGAATTTCACTATAATGCTCTTGTGAAGTTTTAGGATGTCTCATAAGATTGCTAGGAGAAACAATGTGAATTAACCCCTTATTTATACTAAATCAAGAGATTAACCATGAAATTCAAACAATTCAAGCCAACACCAAATCTAGAGATAAACATTATTAAATTCCCACCACAATGAAATTCAAAAATGGGGTCCTCATTAAGGGAGGACCCATTCACCACCTTGGGAAAATGGGTCTTGGCACTGTTTTCTAGGGACTAACCTTTGAGGGATGAAAGATCACTAAACACCCATTTATAATCAACTAATTAAGGGGGTCCCTGTAGAGGGAGGACCCATTCACCACCTAGGGAAAATGGGTCATAGCACCAATTTTTGTGACCTTGATTTTACCTAGTTAATTCTTATGAAATTTGAATTGTGGGTGTTGGGATAGATCCTTGAGAGGTGTCATAAATAAGGCTTAAATTTTAAGTAAATGGGATAATTAACTCCAATTAAAACCACAATTAATTCAGAGGATTCTAGATAAATGTGAAAGTGTGTTAGAACTCTTTATAACGCTTAAATAAGGTACACATTAAGTACATTTCATTAAAAGGGGCCCATTAGGCTTAATTAATTGAATAAACCTTAGAAAAATGTGAAAGTGTGTTACAACACGTTACAACACTTTTACAAAAGACAACTTAACATATTTTTTAAACAAATAAAGGCCCTAGAATGATGTGAATGTGTACAACACATTACAACACAATTCCAAGACACGATTAAGTTAACTTAAAGGATAATTATTCCCAAACCAAGTAAAGGGAAAAAATATACTTTCTCTATTACTACATTTTTCCCCCACTTTAGTGAGAGGATGACCCCATACTCACACTAAAGTACACATTCAATACACTTAAGTATGAAAAAATAACAAAGATACATAGCCATATGTTGTTGAAGTCCAAGAAAAATAAAGAAAAACAAAAGGATCAAGCACAATTGTCCCAACGTGATGTAGAACTAGGCTAGTTGTCCATAATGTACGCTGCTCACTATGGGGTAGTGGAAGCTCAACCTATCCACTAGGTGAGTTATCATAATGAAGTGGAAAATGATATAATCATATTAGCCTCTCCTACCATACCAAAGTTATCCTCCTGACAACTTCGATAAGCCACCATAACGTAATTTTTTTTGTGAATTCTTTTGTAATGTCATGCAAAATTTTTATTAAAGGGGATTTTACTTTGTTCATGTAAAGGTCTTCTTCTTAGGGAGAATTGTGCCTAATGTCTCCAAGAGAGGAAAATTCAAGGTGTCAGATGATCACTCATGGCATGCCTCATTTGCATCATGCCATGATGGTAGATCACACACTCTTGGATGAAATCAAACCCAATGACACTGCCAAGGAGAGGACACATCAGAAGAAAAAGAAAAACCACACCATGAAATTTTGTTTGAAATATGTCATCGATGTATGCCCCCACTTTAAAGTATTTGCTACACCATTACTGTGAGCAATTTCTTTAAATTTTCCAAATATTTTTCCTAATACATCCTCGGAAAACCCTATGCCAAGTCATATGTTTTTGAAATAAGTCGTGTCATGAAAAAAGAAGGAAGGGTTTCCCCCAAAAATACATAAGGGATGTCTGGATTCACAGTTAGTATGTCTTTGCTACAATGTTTTCATACAGCATGGAACTGTCATCACTCCCCAAATACTCATAGAACTCAAAGAATGAAAAAAAGAGAGCGAAAACAATGGAAAAAGCCTTTTAGGTCAACATGGAAGAGACCTGAATGTCTCAACACCTTGCATCATCCCCAAAAGGAAAAAAAAAGACAAACAAAAAGATAAAATAAAATCTTTTGGGTCAACATGGAAGAGATCTAAATTTCTTAATGCCTTGTGTCATCCGTAAAAGGAAAAAAACAAGATAAATGAAATGATTACGACATATAGAAGAACGTAGAAACATATAGAGGAATGCACATAAAGTTAGAGGTACATCAAACGAAACAACACAGGCAATCACATTAACACATGGAAAAAAATAAAATATGAAAAAGGAAAAATACTATTAAGGCACATGCAAGTCAACCTAAAGCAGGTCGTCTTCATCCCAATCTTCGTCAGTATAAAATGAAGGAAAAAACTAGCTAAAGGGACAAGAGAAAATTTCAAACTAGGAGAAGCACCAGGTTCAACACTATTTTTTAGGGTATTTTTCATTTAAGTTCATAGAAGAAGAAAACAATGTATTCAGCTCATCATACACATGTTCACCAATTTTTGCTATGTCAATGTAATCATCTAGATTTATCACAACGGGAGGTTGAATAATAATGTCCATGCAATTTTCTTGTTTATGTTGTAGTGAAAGTATAGGATCATCATGATTTGCTTCAGGTAAGTTTGGATTCTGATTTTCTATGTTGCTCTTGTCTTCTTGAGTTTGTAATCTACGAGCAATAGCACATCGCCTACACCTACGCTCTATAGCATTTTGATTTTGTTTCATTCTATTGTCAATTTATGTTTGTGTAAGTGCAAGTTTTTCAATCATAGGTTCCTTCTCTTCCTTGGAAGAAGAAACAATAGTAGGTTATTCAACCACTTTCTCTTTGGCTTTATAAACTTGTTTGACTCTAGGAGGGACAATGGGATTTTTTTTGTTATCTCATGGTCTCTTGTAGGAAATTGCAAGAGGTTTGTTTATAGGTTGTTCTTGTATGTTTAGAAGTTCTTTTGGTTCAATCATTGCTTTGTCATGGATAGGTGTTTCATTGATAGGTTGATGCATGTTTTGAAGGGACAAATATACTATTTTATTTTCCTTGAACTTTTGATATGATTTAAAAAAGAAATCCTCACAAGGCTTGATGGGTTCCATAGGCTCAGACCAAAAGAAATCTACTAAAAAATTCCCTCAAGCCAATGTACGATTAAATCCACTATGATGCACAATAAACATATCATTTCCAAATGGAAACTTTAGACATTTATGCAAAACAAAAGGGATGAAATTCATGGATAGCCTAGCTTCACATGAAATCGATTTGATTGCAGAATGATGGAAAATGACATAGTTAATGTTTTTGGTCCCACTTTTAAAGGGAGATCTATCAACCCTATCATAGGGCTAGTGAAACCATTGTGCGTCTTGATCCATTCTTTCAGTTTTTCATATGTATCTTGATATAGTTCATACATATATAAGAATTCTTAAGTGATCACATTCTCTGTACAAACAGGATCAACTAATATCCCATTAGTGGGCTTATCATTGATTCAACCAACTATGTAAAGAGGACCATCAGGTGCACATTTGGGTGTGTCATTTTGTGAGAAAGAAATGTCAAGTTTATTTTTATTTGAGCCCTTATGATGTCTAGTTTCAATAAATACTACCACTTTATTTGTGTTATGTTGTTTAATAGTATCCATAGGACTAGTTTACATAGAATTTTGTTCTATGTTATCATCATTTGTTTCAACACTCATCACATCATTTTAGTTTTATTAGCTTTGACAAACAAAACAATGTGTTTAGGCATTGAATTTGTAAATATTTGTAAATTTTGATTAGGAGGGGTGACAAAACTTGTTACCTTGATCATTCAGACCTCCAATTAGAATCAATAAGGTCTTGCAAAAGATGTTTAAGACGCTTACAATATTCTGTGCCATGTCCATTTTGTTGATGATAATGACAATAAGAATTTTTTTAGAAGCCTTTAGGAAATGGTATATTAGGATCATGTTCTCTAATAGGAGGTAAGGTGAGCATGTTCTTGTCAATGAGTTGCAACATGATATTATGAAGGGTGTCAGGTAAAGGAGTGAACTCTTTTTCTCATGCCATGAAAGTTGTCATCTTGATAGCTGCCACTTTATTATTACTTGTTGACTTGTTTGAGGGGAATTCAATTGTAAAAATCCCTCACTCTACTTCTTAAAAGGTTGATAATTGTTTTGAGTTGTAGATTCATATTTTTAAGTATGGCTAGGGGGATTTTTCACATCCCAACCATTAGTCAAATTTTGATAATCATGAAGGGTTGTACATAACTATGTGAAGGATGGAAATCTTAACACTTAAAGTTTTCTTTGGAGTTTATCTTATAAGTTGGAAATTAAAATTTGTTGAAGGTCGACATCGGGGATCTTAATGTTTAATTGTGAGTAAAGTTTTTGGTATCTTTCTATGAAATCAGTCACTTTCTCCTACTCTTTTTTTTCACATGTCATTAAATCACCAAGGGCCATCTTGGGACCCATGTGAGTATGGAAGTGGTTGTAAAAGGAGTCAAAGAGTTCATTGAATGAACCAATTGAATTGTTCGGTAAAGATGAGAACCACTCTAGACCAATATCCTTCAAGGTCCTAGGAAAGAGCTTAGCCAAAATTTTATCTTCAAAGATGAAATCACTATACAAGTTTGTGAAGGTGGAAATATGGCTGAAAAGATCTCCTTTCCCACCATATTTCTCAAATTGAGATACCTTTATATGTTGTGGAATTTTTTCTCTTAATATGCCAAAGGAAAATGGGGTAGACTTGATATATTGCAAAGGTGGATTGTTGTTGTTCTATTGTAATGTTTCCACTTGTTGTTGAAGGGATGTCGTAGTTTTCAAAAGTGAGTTAAGGATAGGATCATTTTGGTTGTAATCCTGAGGGGAATAAGGTGGTGTTTTGTATGTATGTGGAAGTCTAGTGAATTGTAGATTGGTGAAGGTGGATTTTTGATGGGTTATTGTGCTTGTTTTGAAAAAGCTAGAGGGGTTTCCCACAAGAATACCTAAGGAGGTATACACAATACTAGTGGGTATTATTGTTGTGGTTGGTTGAATTTTTGTGGTAGGTCGGAAGGTTGTTCTACGTTGGAAGGTTGTTGTAGGTTGTAATATTGTTGTAAGTTGTATACTAGTGTATGTAGGAATGAAAATTGGTGTTGTGAAGGAGAGAATTGGAATTCCACCTTGATTTAGGGTAGACACCAAAGCTTGAATGGAACTAGGGATAAAATAAAATCTTTTCGGTCAACATGGAAGAGACCTAAATTTCTTAATGCCTTGTGTCATCCCCAAAAGGAAAAAAAAAAAGATAAATGAAATGATTACAACATATAGAAAAATGTAGAAACATATAGAGGAATGCACATAAAGATAGAGGAACATCAAACGAAACAATACAGGGGATCAGATTAGCACATGGAAAAAAATAAAATATGAAAAAGGAAAAATGCTATTAAGGCACATGCAAGTCAACCTAAAGTAGGTCATCTGCATCCCAATCTTAGTAAGTAGAAATGGAAGGAAAAAAACTAGCCAAAGGGACAAGAGAAAACTTCAAACTAGGAGAAGCACCAGGTTCAACACTATTTTTTAGGGTATTTTTCATTTAAGTTCATAGAAGAAGAAAACAATGTATTCAACTCATCATACACATGTTCATCAATTTTTGCTATGTCAATGTAATCATCTAGATTTATCACAACAGGAGGTTGAATAATAATGTCCATGCCATTTTCTTGTTTGTGTTGGAGCGAAGGTATAGGATCATCATGATTTGCTTCAAGTTCATTTGGATTCTGATTTTCTATGTTGCTCTTGTCTTCTTGAGTTTGTAATCTATGAGAAATAGCACATCATCTACACCTATTCTCTCTAGCATTTTGATTTTGTTTCATTCTATTGTCAATTTATGTTTGTGTAAGTGCAAGTTTGTCAATCATAGGTTCCTTCTCTTCCTTGGAAGAAGAAACAATAGTAGGTTATTCAACCACTTTCTCTTTGGCTTTATAAACTTGTTTGACTCTAAGAGGGACAATGGGATTTTTTGTGTTATCTCATGGTCTCTTGTAGGAAATTGCAAGAGGTCTGTTTATAGGTTGTTCTTGTATGTTTAGAAGTTCTTTTGGTTCGATCATTGCTTTGTCATGGATAGGTGTTTCAGTTATAGGTTGATGCATGTTTTGAAGGGATAATTATACTATTTTATTTTCCTTTAACTTTTGATATGATTTAAGAAAGAAATCCTCACAAGGCTTGATGGGTTCCATAGGCTCAGACCAAAATAAATCTACTAAAAAAATCCCTCAAGCCGATGTAGGATTAAATACACTATGATGCACAGTAAAGATATCATTTCCAAATGGAAACTTTAGACATTTATGCAAAAAAAAGGGATGAAATTTATGGAGTGAATTCATGGATAGCCTAACTTCACATGAAATCGGTTTGATTGCAGAATGATGGAAAATGAGATAGTTAATGTTTTTGGTCCCACTTTTGAAGGGAGATTTATCAACTCTATCATAGGGCTAGTGAAACCATTGTGCATCTGGATCCATTATTTTAGTTTTTCATATGTATCTTGATATAGTTCATACACATATAAGAATTCTTTAGTGATCACATTCTCTCCACAAACAAGATGAACTAATATCCCATTAGTGGTCTTATCATTGATTTGGCCAGCTATGTAAAGAGGACCATTAGGTGCACATTTGGGTGTGTCATTTTGTGAGAAAGAAATGTCAAGTTGATTTTTATTTGAGACCTTATGAGGTCTAGTTTTGATAAATACTACCACTTTCTTTGTGTTACATTGTTTAATAGTATCCATAGGACTAGTTTACATAGAATTTTTTTCTATGTTATCATCATTTGTTTCAACACTCATCACATCATTTTTAGTTTTATTAGCCTTGAAAAACAAAACAATGTGTTTAGGCATTGAATTTGTAAATATTTGTAAATTTTGATTAGGAAGGGCTAAAAAAACTTGTTTCCTTGATCATTCAGACCTCCAATTAGTAAATGATGAGAATCAATAAGGTATTGCAAAAGATGTTTAAGATGCTTACAATATTCTATGCCATGTCCATTTTGTTGATGATAATGACAATAAGAATTTTTTTAGAAGCCTTTAGGAAATGGTATATTAGGATCACATTCTCTAATAGGAGGTAAGGTGAGCATGTTCTTGTCAATGAGTTGCAACATGATATTATCAAGGGTATGAGGTAAAGGTGTGAACTCTTTTTCTCATTCCCTGAAAGTTGTTGTCATCTTGATAGCTGCCACTTTATTATTACTTGTTGACTTGTTTGAGGGGAATTCAATTGTAAAAATCCCTCACTCTACTTCTTGAAAGGTTGATAATTGTTTTGAGTTGTAGATTCATATTTTTTAGTACAGCTAGGGAGATTTTTCACATCACAACCATTAGTCAAATTTTGATAATCATGGAGGGTTGTACATAACTGTGTGAAGGATGGAAATATTAACATTTAAATTTTTCTTTGGAGTTTATCTTGTAAGTTGGAAATAACATTCATTGAAGGTCGACATCAGGGATCTTAATGTTTAATTATGAGTAAAGTGTTTGGTATCTTGCTATGAAATCTTTCACTTTCTCATGCTCTTTTTTTTCACATGTCATTAAATCACCAAGGGCCATCTTGGGACCCATGTGAATATGGAAGTGGTTGTAAAAGAAATCAATGAGTTCATTGAATTAACCAATTGAATTGTTCGGTAAAGATGAGAACCACTCTAGACCAATATCCTTCAAGGTCCTAGGAATGAGCTTAGCCAAAATTTAATCTTCAAATATGAAATCACTATGCAAGTTTGTGAAGGTGGAAACATGGCTGAAAAGATCTTCTTTCCCACCATATTTCTCAAATTGAGGTACTTTTATATGTTGTGGAATTTTTTCTCTTAATATGCCAAAGGAAAATGGGGTAGACTTGATATATTGCAAAGGTTGACTATTGTTGTTCTATTGTAATGTTGCCACTTGTTGTTGAAGGGATGTCATAGTTTTCAAAAGTGATTTAAGGATAGGATCATTTTGGTTGTAATCCTGAGGGGAATAAGGTGGAGTGTTGTATGTATGTGGAAGGCTAGTGAATTGTAGATTGGTGAAGGTTGATTGTTGACGGGTTATTGTGCTTGTTTCGAAAAGGCTAGAGGGGTTTCCCACAAGAAAACCTAAGGAGGTATACACAATACTAGTGGGTATGATTGTTGTGGTTGGTTGAATTTTTTTGGTAGGTCGAAAGGTTGTTCTAGGTTGGAAGGTTGTTGTAGGTTGTATACTAGTGTATGTAGGAATGGACATTGGTGTTGTGGAGGAGGGAATTGGAATTCCACCTTGATTTAAAGTAGAAACCAAAGCTTGAGTGGAACTAGGGATGGTAGGGACAGTGTTTGTAACATTAAGCACATTCGTTGTAGGGGGTGAAGTCACTAGAAATGAGGTAGGAAAAATATGAGCCATGGAGGGTTGATTCTCAACACTATCAGAAAGAGAGTCAGAAAACCAAAGATCCATGGTGAGTGAGATATTGTGGGATGACATGAGCCTCAAAATTTGTCTTATAATAGAAGTTGTAAATCTTGAATGCAAGTTTTACAACCCTAGTGTGCAAACCCTAAAATGGAAAAGAGGCAATGCAACAACCTAGAATGAAATGCAATTTTTAGATTCTAAGAAATGCAATTTAATGAATACATAATGCAATAAACTAAAAATGAAATGTTTTGAAATAAATTTTGAACTTTAACACTACACTGTCAGGGAGAAATTTAAGAAAAATGTAATAAATTTGATGAAACAAAAAATTGGGAAACTAAAACAAAAAAGTAACAACACCAAACAAAAGTCTATAACTAAGATTTTAACTTCCAAAAAATGTAGATCTGTAGCTAATAGGGACTCATTCACCAGTAAGGGAGAATGGGTCTTGGTTAAGTTTTTCTAACACGTTTCTATGGATTTTAGGGTGATTTTTAATGTTTCTTCAAATGCCAGAAGATGCAGGTTTGACCTAATCAGGGACTCATTTTCTAGTAAGAGAAAATGGGTCATGGTTAGGTATTTTTAAAATATTTTTTAATGATTTGTAAGCTTTCAGTAATGTCTTTTAGTTTCAGTTCTGAGGCAGTGAGTTTCAATTTTAGATTTTCCAAAATTGCAATGTACAAATGCAATGAAAAGATCAATGGAAGGACCTATGTTGAAATGCAATTTTTTATTTATTTTCAAATGCAAGTAAATGATATCTAAATGAGATGCACAATGACTTATTTATTTTTGTATTTTTCAAATTTAGAGAGATGGAAAATAGTGCAAATCTAAACCCTAAATAAGATACAATTGTGAATGTAATGCAAGAAACCCTAAATGAGATCTTAATTCAATGCTTGAATAAGATGGAAAAGAATGCAATATCTAAACCTACGATGTAATGAAAGACTTAAAAATCAAAAAATTACAATGTTTAATACATCGAGTTCACCAAAATGATTAATTGGGAAAAATTAGGGCTTATCAAGACCTAGATAAACAAATGAAAACTTTTCACCAAAGAATCACTATGATTTGATGTAAGTATGAGAGACAAAAGATGCAAATAAAAATCATAAATGATACCTAAGTGTTATAGCAACTATGAGGGAATTTTTTAGAATTTAAAGAGGTGTGTACCTTCAAGAATCTTGATTTTAGGGCACAAAGGACTCATTCCCCTTTAGTGGTGAATGGGTCCTTCTTAGGGTTTTTGAAACTGAGATCTAGGTTTTTTTCCTTGATCTTTGCACTCTCATATTCTCAAATTTTAGCTCAAGAAAACCTGCTCTTAATTTTGTAGCTTCAATTCTTCGTTCTTGCACTTTAAATGTCAACTTTACAACTTGACAACTTTGACAATTTTTCTCTGAACTTCTTCTCCACTCGATCTTCAACATGTAAATCTACCAACACACATTCAAGGGAAGATTTTTTTGTTTGTTTGTTAGTGAATAGTGGTTTGCCTAAGTCAAATCCCTTTTAGGTAATTAAACCAAATGATGAAATAATGGAATAAGGACATGGAACATGAAATGATGCAATAAAGATACCTTTGATGTTGTGTTGTAATGAAAATCTACAATCTAACATGTAGTGGCCATGAAGAATGTAGATCTTGATCTTGAATAGATGTGAATAATGCTTGCAATAGATATTCAATGCTACACTCACAATCTTAGCTCAACAACATCCATGAATGTATTAAACCCTAAACATGATGGAATGACCTTGAATTGTGGCAATAAACACTTGATAATATTCCTTGAAATTCTTTTGAAAATGTTCTTGAATTGCTCTACAATACTCTTGTGAAGTATTAGGATGTCTCATAAAATTGCTAGGAGAAACAATGTGAATTAACCCCGAAATTCAAACAATTCAAGCCGTCATCAGATGAAGAGATAAAAATTATTAAATTATCACCACAATGAAATTCAAAAAGGGTATCTTGATTAAGGGAGGACCCATTTTCCACCTAGGGTGAATTGGTCTTGGTACTATTTTCTAGGTCCTAACCTTTGGGGGATGAAAGATCACTAAAAACCCATTTAGAATCAATTGATAAAGGGGGCTCCTACAGAGGCATGACCTATTCGCTACTGAGGGAGAATGGATCCTAGCACCAGTTTCTAGGACCCTTATTTTTCCCAATTAATTTTTATGAAATTTGAATTGTGGGTGTGGGGATAGATCCTTGAGAGGTGTCATACATAAGGCTTAAATTTAAATTATAGGGGCTAATTAACTCCAATTAACCACAATTAATTAAGAGGACCCTAGATAAATGTGAAAGTGTGTTACAACACTTTAAAAAACTTAAAAAAGGTACACATTAAGTACATTTCATTAAAAGGGGTCCATTAGGCTTAATTAATTGAATAAACCATAGAAAAGTGTGAAAGTGTGTTACAACACTTTACAACACTTTTGCAAAGGACAAATTAAGGTATGTTTTAAACGAATAAAGGCCTTGTAATGATGTGAATAAAACAAAAGATTACAAAACTATTCTAAGACACCATTATGTTAACTTAAATTATAATTATTCCTGAACCATAGATTTTTGGCACCTTGCACCTTTCTAGCTCTTCTAGGGTTTTTCACCTAAAAGGAGTGAGGTAGGGCCAAAAATGCTAAGGGGTTCATTCAAATTATGTTATGTGTGATGTTATCCAAGCTAAATGAAGTGAAATAAATGCAATTAAGTGATTTATATGACTGATTATGAATGCAAAACTAAAATTTAAGCTATTCTGGAAAGCACACTATGATATGCAAACAATGAACTAAAAGATGAATAAAATGCAAAATAGAAAGAAATGGAATGAAATAGAGTGCACCTGGGAAAGATTTGAGGAATCTAAAATTTGTAGAATGTTTTATGAGATTACTAAATATCAATAGTGGCACTCATTCGCTCAGGGTGGCGAATTAGTCCTACTACTAGTGAAATCTGTTGGGAATCAAATTTCTGACTATCAAGATCCAGAATCTGACAAAACTTAGATTTTCAATCTTAAAGTGGGACTCATTCACCACTGGTGGTGAATCATTCCTCTCCAAAAATTTTGAGAAATCAAGAGACAACTCTACAACACCAGATCTAGAAATGTCTACTTGTCGAGTTGCCGAAGTCAATTCTGCAGGAAACAGATAGAAAATCTTCTCCAAGCTTGAAATAGAGTTGATTTGACTTGAAGCACCTAGTTGAATTGTTGAACAATCTTCAATCACCTAAATGCTTGTAAAATTTGCATACAAAGGTCTACAAACACACATGCAAGAGGGGAAAAATGGTTGAGGGTTAGCAAATAGGGGTTTTCCTTGGTCAAACCCCACTTTGGTAATCAAACCCTTAATAAAATAATGAAATGCAAGAGAATGATAAACTAACAACATACAAATGCTATCAACTTACCAAACCCTTGAAGATAATAATCTGAAGTAATGTCAATGGATGCTCCAAAATGCTTGAATGATGCTTGATAAGATGTTGTAAGACGCTTGAATGCTTGAGATGACGTGTGAATGAATGCTTGAATGAATAGGGGTTAGAATGGATGTAAAAACACTTATTTATACAATATTGTACCTTAGTAGCCCATTCATACCTCATCCCAGGAAGACATCAAGTTATTTTGAATAAAAATCTGAATGGAAATTTAAAATATTTTGAATTTGGAGCTAAGGGGGACTCATTCACCACCCATGGCGAATGGGTCCCATCTAGGACCTAAAAATGGGTGTCGGGAATTATCTTTTATTTAATGTTATTTGTCAGGTTTACATTAAAAAATAAACTTAATTAAAGCTTATAAGGGCATAAAAGGGTCAAATAAAACATAATAAAGGGATAAATAGCGGAATTGTTCCTAGGAAAGTGTGAAATCTTGTTACAAGACTTTACAACACTTCAAAATAGGACTTGTTTAGTGATGAAAAGGTGGATTTTAGGTAAATGGTAATGAATAGAGTCTAGAAGAGTGTAGAAATGTTTTACAACACTTCACAACACCTTCAAAAGACGTCATTATTTGAATTTTAGTACCTAAATATGCATGTTCAAGCCATGTTACAATATAAAATCAGAGAAAAAAATCAAACATATTGAAACAAGACCTAAAAGGCCATGAAAATGACAAGGGACAATTTTTCTATGGCACAATTCCCTATCCTAGTAAAGGGAAAAGTAATACTTTTTTCATTACTACATATTGATATGTATTAGATGAGCCTGCTTGCAGAGAAGAAGCTGAAGAAAAAGCTGAAGAAAAGTAAGTGTAGAATGAAGAAAAGAAAAAATCATTGGAGACAAGAGGAAAGGCGTATTGACAAGAAGCAGAGCCACTAACGCTAAAGTAAATTTGCATTTACTTTCCAAAGTTGAACCTAAAATAGTGAGCGAGGCATGCAAAGGTGAACATTGGATGAAGGGAATGGAAGAAGAACTTGTGTAGATTGAGAAAAAATGGACTTGGGAATTGGTTCCTAGACCAGCAAACAAGAACATAATTGGAACTAAGTGGGTATTTAGAAACAAAATAAATGAGAATGGAGAAGTGATAAGAAACAAGGAAAGGATTTTGTGTAAGGGTTATTCACAACTGGAAGGAATAGAATTTGAGGAAACATGGGTATGTGTAGGATCATGATGGGTATGTGTAGGGTATGTGAATGGAGATTTTTCTTTTACCCAAAATTAATGAAACAAAAAGGGTTTTTAAAGGAGATTCTCAAATTTCCACCAATATAAATTATCCTTTACTTTGAATTTAATAACTAATTATTATTCATTTTCTATTTGAATTATGACTAAAGTCCTTATTGATAGGATGATTGAAAAACATCTATAGCTTTCGGGTATGTGTAGGATCATGATGGGCCAAAAAGTGGCAATATGTAAGTGATATGATGGCCCATGTGGCTGGTCAACGAATTTTTTTTAACCCAAAATTGATGAAACAAAAAGGGTTTTTAAAGGTGATTCTCAGCTTTCCAGCAATATAAATTATGCTTTACTTTGAATTTAATAAATAATTATTATTCATTTTTTATTTGAATTACGACTAAAGTCCTGATTGATAGGCTGATTGAAAAACATCTATAGCTTTCAAACACTATCACATTTTTTGAATCCAAAACATGCGTCACATTCTATGCTTCATATAATATAGGATTTAAAAAAGAAAAATTGAATTTCATGAAGTTTTGACCAAGTTAAGGTGGTCAGACATACGAGTTTTTTATATTTTTTAAAAGTTGTAATAAAAAATTCATAATTAATTATTTTACTTGGAAAAAAATTACAAAAAAATATGCGTCATATCTGAATATGAATCCTCTACTTATATCTAAAGGGTATGTGCAGATCATCATGGAAAAAACAGGCCCTTAAGTGGAAAAAATTCAAAAAATCAGAAAGTTAGGCAACTTGATGTAAAAATTTGAATAAGTTATCTATATTATTTCAAAAATATAGAATAGAATTTGTAGAAAATTGAATGTAGTTTCTAAACTACTAGGTTTATTTAAAAAGAAAAAAATCTATTTGGTGAAAATTTGAAATTTCAATGCAATAGTATTTAAATTTCAGGGAAAAAATAAGAAGTAGGTGTTTGTCTAACCACCCTAACCACAATAAAATGATAATATTTTTTTATAAGATTTTAAATATAAGTAGAGGACTCATGTCTAAATGTGATGCATATTTTTTGTAATTTTTTTCCAAGTAAATAATTAATTATTAATTTTTTATTACAACTTTTAAAAATATAAAAACTTGTATGTCTAACCACCTTAACTTGGTCAAACTTCATGAAATTCAATTTTTTTTTTTTAATCCTAAAGTATACAAAGCATAGAATGTGACACATGTTTTGGATTCAAAAATGTGATACCGTTTGAAAGCTATAGATGTTTTTCAATCAGCCTATCAATTAGGACTTTAGTCAGAATTCAAATAAAAATGAATAATAATTATTTATTAAATTCAAATTAAAGCATAATTTATATTGGTGGAAAGTTGAGAATCTCCTTTAAAAACCCTTTTGTTTCATTAATTTTGGGTAAAAATCGTTAGCCACATGGGCCATCATATCACTTACATATTGCCACTTTTGGCCCATCATGATCCTGCACATACCCTAAAATATTATCATTTTGTTGTGGTTAGGTGGTCGATTAACTACTTCTTATTTTTCCCAAATTTAAGTACTAGCATTGAAATTTCAAATTTTCACCAAATAGTTTTTTTTTAAAATAAACCTAGTAGTTTAGAAAGTACATTCAATTTGCTACATATTCTATTTGTACATAGTTTTGAAATAATATAGATACTTATTCAAATTTTTACATCAAGTTGTCTAACTTTGATTTTTCTATTTTTTTTGCCACTTAAGGGCCTATTTTTTCCATGATGATCCTGCACATACCCTTTCAAACGGTATCACATTTTTTGAATCTAAAATATGAGTCACATTCTATGCTTCACATACTATAGGATTAAAACAAAAAAATGAATTTCATGAAGTTTTGACCAAGTTAAGGTGGTCAAACATATGAGCTTTAGTATTTTTTAAAAGTTGTAATAAAAAATTCATAATTAATTATTTACTTGGAAAAAAAATACAAAAAAATATGCATCACATCAAGATATGAGTCTTCTACTTATATCTAAAATCTTATAAAAAAATATTATCAGTTTACTGTGGTTAGGGTGGCTAGATAGACACCTACTTCTTATTATTTCCTTGAAATTTAAGTACTACTACATTGAAATTTCAATTTTTTACCAAATAGATTTTTTTTTAAAATACACCTAGTAGTTAGAAACTAGATTCAATTTGGTACAGATTCTATTGTTACATATTTTTGAAATAATATAGATAACTTATTCAAATTTTTACGTCAAGTTTCCTAACTCTAATTTTTCTGAATTTTTTGCCACTTAAGGGCCTATTTTTTCCATGATGATCTTGCACATACCCACATTTGCTCTGGTGGCTAGGATTGAAGCTATTAGAATATTTTTGGCATTTTCAACATACAAAGACTTTAAATTTTATCAGATGGATGTGAAGTATTCTTTTCTAAATGGTGAATTAGAATAAGAGGCTTACATGGAATAGCCATAAGGATTTTAGTTGTCAGATCAACTGAAGATGGTTTGTAAGTTGAAGAAGGAATTATATGGATTGAAGCAAGCTCCCAGATATTGGTATGCAAGATTGGACATATATTTAATACAATAAGGATTTAGTAAAGGCACCGTAGATAGTAATCTTTCCTTCAAAATTGAGCAAGACAAAATCTTGACAGTGGTCAAGTGTATGCGGATGATATTATCTTTTGAGGCAATGAAGCTATGTGTAAGAAATTTACTGAAGAGATGAAGAAAGAGTTTGAGATCTCAATATTTGGGGAGATGAATTTCATCCTTGGGCTACAAATAAATCAAATAGATAGGGTATTTTCATTTCATAGTCAAATTATGTCAAAGAGATGAAGAAGTTTGGAATGGAAGACTCCAAACCAATATGCACTCCTATGGCGACTAGTTGAAAATTGAGCAAGGATGATGATTCACCTAAGTTTGATCAGAGCAAGTATAGATCTATGATTGGTGGACTGCTATATTTAACTACTACTAGACTAGATATCATACATGTAATTTTTCTTGTGGATAGATTTCAATAATATCCTAAAGAAACACATGTCGTAGTAGTGAAGAGGATATTAAGATACTTAAGAGGCACTTTAGATTATGGCTTATGGTATCCTAAGGATACTAATTTCACATTAAGTGCTTACACAGATATAGATTGGGTTGGTTGTGTTGATGACATGAAAACTATAAGTGGTGGTGCATTCATTCTTGGATGCAATTTGGCATCATGGTTAATTAAGAAGCAAGATTCAGTTTCTTTATTCATTGTAGAGGTTGAGTATATTGTAGTAGCATCTTGTTATACATAAGTGTTTTGGATGAGACAGACATTAAAGGATATCAGAGTAGTATATGAGAGCCTATATCTATCTTTTGTGATAATACAAGTGCAATTAATATTTCAAAGAATCTTGTGATGCATTCAAAGAAAAAGCATACATCAATCAGGTATCACTTTCTGAGAGAGAAGGTTATGGAGAATGAGGTTTCATCTTGAATATGGACCTACAAAGGATTAGATTGCTAATATATTCACTAAGGCTCTTCCCAAGGATACTTTTGAGTATCTTCAAGAGAAGTTGGGGGTTATTTCCCCTCCTTCTTTGAACTAGATGCAAATGGAGATGCATCATTCTAGTGGATCTATGGATTCATCTCTTTTCTAGGCTAATGTTGGTGGCTACATCTCAGGGGGAGTAGGTAGTGTCATTGTGTAGAGTTGTTGATTTGGTTGGGAATAATCCTAAGAGGGAATGTTTAGAGCAATTATATTGGATCAATATCAAAGAGGGAGATCAATACAAAAAAAATTGTCCTTTACCATTGATATCAAAGGGGGAGAAAGAATCATGAAAAAAAATTATCTACTCAAGGGGTGAGAATAGAAAGAAAATCATGGGGAAGTGTATTCAGAGTTGTGTTGTCTTTGATGGTTTGCACATCATGTTTTTTTTCATCACTGAAAAAGGGGGATATTGTTGCAAGTATGAAGGTGTTGTCATTGATGTCAATAGGATGTCAATAGGCTGGTATTTTCATTGTTTCAAGTATGAATGAGTATGGTGGTGTTGTCATTCATGTTGTCATTCATGTCAACACAATATAGGTTGTTGCAGAGAAAGGAAACAAGTGAATGCAGGTGGTGCATGTATAGTTGAGATACTATTGAGATTTTTTGAGTACATGGAGCTATCTTTATGGTGTTACACGTGTGCTGATATAATGAGTTACCAAGTGCTTTTGAGAAAATTAATAAATAGTGAAGTCAGAATTGTGTGTGTATTCAAAATGTTCTTTGGTATGTGCTTCACATTTCTTTTTTTTTCTTCTTATGCTTGTGTGGATCTGAAGTGTTATATATGGGCATCCTTCAATGATATATCCTAGATTATAGCTTCTAGTTTGATGAAAATTGAAAGTTGAGTTCACTAGTTTGTGAACTAGTCTAGCAGAGTTGTTTTTCTATGGACTGGGAGAAATGTTTCTACTCCATAGTCCTCCGCTGGTTTGTTTATGGTCTTTCGGATCTAGAAGAAGGCTTGTAATGGTGTTATCTATATTTGATCAAAGGTGTTTGTGGTTTGATGCTCTAGAAGACTAGTTTCAGAGTTACTGTGTATGTTTGTACAATCTAAATGGACTGATGGAAAGTGTTTTGTGTATGAAGACTATTGCAGCTGCCGCAGATGAATCTGAAGGAATCTAAGATGTGTTCCAGTGTATGGTGAAGAATGTTGTGTGGTCCACATGCTATCTTCTTGTCGTAAAAGTGTGTACTTCAAATTCCATTGGTGTTTTCATTAGGTTTGGCTGACCTAGTGTTTACACGTCATGTGAAGGATAAGTATCAATTAAGGACGTGTGGGATTGATCCGAGATGTTTTTGGGTCTTGGTTTAGTTATGGTTTGGTCCACTCTCATGCTTTTCCACTATGGTAATTGTGAGTTACTGACCTAATTTGAGTTTGTAAAATGAAGCATGTGTAGCTGACCTTGGAGAAAGTCTCTAAGGTTGAAGATGGTATATATACAAGGCAAGTTGTTAAGTATTACATACTACAAGTGTGAGAAGCAAGAGTGTGTGAAAGTAAATTTAGGAAAAAATAACTTTAATGTGTTAGAATCCTAAAGGTAGTGAGTTGATGGTGTTTACAATTTTCTGATTAAGGCTACAGATGTGTGCCAGTTGTTGTGGTGGATCTTCTGTTGCATTGAGATAGTGTTCTCGATGTAACATTCTTCTTTCTATCTTTTTATATCTATAGGTAGTGAGCCTTCCTGTTGGACAATGGGTCCTATCTTGGGCAGTGAGCCCTTTGGCAGTGAGCCTCTTTGTAAACTATTTTTAAGTCACTCTATATTGTGAGTTAATCCTTACCATGGTTTTTCTGTTATTGGATTTCCCTCATAAATCTGGTGTTTCTTGTGTTGATATTGCTTTTGGTTATTTGCACTTAATTCTCATACTTCTTGTGTTGTCTTGTGCATTTCAACAATTGGTATAAGAGCTTTGGTTCCTCAGAGAAGAGCTTAACCACTTGAGGTAGATCCACTGACACACAAATTGACAATCCCTATGTTTGATGGATCTAACTATAGTTTATGGAAAGTATAGATGAGAGTATACCTGATCTCTCTTGGTTACAACACTTGGAAAGATGTTGAGACAAAATATGTTGAGCCTGCAAGTGGTCCTTCTTTTGTAGATGAGATTTATGCTTATGAAGAAAATGAAAAAGTAAGGTATGTAATCTATAGTGCTTTATCCAAGACTGAGTTGAAAAAAGTTATTTCTTTGGGCACTGCTTATGAAGTTTTGGAAATGTTGAAAGATACCTATGAAGGAAATGACAGAGTCAAATTATCGAAGAAGTTGACAGCTAAGCATAGATATGAGAACTTGAAAATGGAAGAAGGTGAAGACATTGGAATCAATTTTCAGAGGGTTGATATTGTACTAAATGAAGTAAAAAATTGAGGTGTTACTTTAACAGATGATGTAATTGAGAATATTCTAATGACCCTTCTAGAGAGTTATAGTGACAAAGTTTTAGCTATTGAAGAAGTTTATGATCAAAATAAATTCACTAGAGAACAACTATTTGGCACCTTGACTACATTTGAAGTAAGGAATTTTGGAAAAGAAAAGGAGAAAACAGAAATAGCCTTCAAAGCTACAAAGAAAAAAGATGATCCAGATGGTGACACTTCAAAGGAGTTGGAAGAAAATTTTACAAGGAAGTTGAAGAAAGGTACTTGTAAGTACACATGTATGTTACCTTTTAAATGTTTCAGTTGTGGAAATATTGGTCACTATGCTTCAAAATGTTCAAATAGAGCTATTCACAAGAAAAGAAGAGACAATAAAGACAAAAAGGACAAAAATTTCAAGAAATTGTATTATCTTAGAGAAGATATTGGGATTTCTAATGATGAATCCGATTTTGAGGGTGATAATGATGAATGCTTATTTCTAGCATTAGAGAATAAATCAGAATCTATTAACCATGGAAGGTGTGTAAGGGAATGTGGTATGGAAAACAAGAAGGAAGAGATGGAAGGTACTCTGGTTACTACCTTTCATGCTAGACAAGATGAAGATTATTGTGTAATTGACAGTGGCTACTCAAATCACATGACCAGAGACAAAAGTAAGTTTACTAAAATTGAAAAGAATGATGGAGGATTAGTCATGTTTGGAGATGATTTTGATGCAAAGATTGTTGGAAAAGAAACAATTAGTTTTGATGGAAAACACAGTACTGATGATGTTTATTATGTTATTGGAATTTAATGCATAATCTCGAGTGTTGGACAAATGTGTAGCAAAGGATTTAAGCTTGTGTTTCAGGATAATACTTTTGAGATCAAAAAGGGGTATGGAACTGTGGTACCTGTAGGTAGAAGAACATATGGAAACATTTATCAGCTTCAGGGTGTTGATGATTAGTGTTTTGTGTATCAAGTTAATGAAGGTTGACTATGTCACCGAAGGATGGGACATGTAAACTTTGACAATCTGATCAGGATTAGTTCAAGAGAAGTTGTCAAGGATTTGCTTAAAATCAAAAGCCTACCAATATTGTATGTAGAAGTTGTCAGTTGGAAAAGAAAAAACAAGATGCAGCTTTAAAGGAAAAGAACAATCAACTACCGAAATGCTAGAATTGATTCATACAAACCTCTGTGGTCCCACGAGAATAGGAAGTCTTAATGGTGATAGGTATTTTATGCTTCTTATTGATGATTATTCTAGAATGACATGGGTTGCATTTCTTAGGGATAAAGCTCAAGCTCTGGATAGAGTCACAGTGTTCAAGGCTATGGTAGAGAATCAAGTGAACCTAAAAATAAAATGTTTAAGGTCTGAAAAAGGTGGAGAATTCACCTCCAATGAGTTTAATATGTTTTGTGAAAAGCATGGTATATAAAGAGGCATTTTTCTACTCCTAGAACTCCTCAACAAAATGGAGCTGTTTAGAGGAAGAACTAGACTATTCAAGAGGTTGCAAGGACTATAATGAAAGAGGAAAATGTACCTAAAGTATACAAGAGAGAAGCAATTGACACTGCTATTTATATTCTTAATAGAGTTTAGATCAAAGGTAACAACACAAAGACCCCTTATGAACTATGGTATGTAAAAATTCCTACTGTTAAGTACTTTAAGGTGTTTGGAAGTAAATGTTATATTAAAAGAGATGATGATAACCTAAGAAAGTTTGATGCAAGGTGTGATGAAAGTATTTTCCTTGGATATTCAACTAATAGCAAACCTTATAGATGCTTCAATAAAAGATTGAGAAAGATTGTTGAAAGTGCAAATCTAAAAGTTGATGAAGATATGCACAGATCAGTTGAAATAAGTGAAGTTGAACCAGATGAACCTAAGGAAAAGTACAAGAAGAAAAGGAGGAAGAAGGGGAAATTTTTGAAGAATAAGAAGCTCCAAAACCTGCTCCTAAGACTCCAAAATATGTACAAAAAAAATAATTTGGAAGAACATATAATTGGAGACAAAAGTGAAGGTGTAAAGAAAAGAAGCAAAGTGGTAGCAACTAAGGTAAATTTGTGTTTACTTTCCAAGATAGAACCTAAAAAAATGTGTGAAGCATGCAAATATGAAAATTGGGTTAGAGAAATGAAAGAGGAATTACAATAGATAGAGAAAAATCAGAGATGGGAACTAGTTCCTAGACCAGTAAACAAGAAAATAGTTGGTACAAAATGGGTATTCAAGAATAAGCTAAATGAGAATAGTGAAGTAGCAAGAAACAAAGAAAGGCTTGTGTGCAAAGGTTATTCACAGGTTGAAGGAATAGAATTTGTGGAGACATTTTCCCCGGTGGCAAGAATTTGGAGGCTATTCAAATGTTTTTTGCATTTTCTACTCACAAAGATTTCAAGGTAGACTAGATAGATGCTAATTTTGCATTCCTAAATGGAGAATTGGAAGAAGAGTTGTACATGGAACAACCAGAGGGATTTTAGTTATCAAATCAATAGGACATGGTCTGTAAGTTGAAAAAGGCATTGTATGGACTTAAATAGGCTCCCAGAGCATGGTATGCAAGGTTGGACAAGTATTTGACCAAGCAAAGGTTCAACAAAGGCTCTGCAGATAGTAATCTTTATTTCAAGGTTGAGGGAAACAAAATGTTGATAGTGGTTATGTATGTTGATGATATCATCTTTCGAGGAAATGAGGGTATGTGCAAGAGATTTGTAGAGGAGATGCTAAAAGAGTTTGAAATGTCTATGATTGGTGAGTTGAATTTATTCCTTGGACTTCAGTTGAATCAAATTGATAGGGGAATATTCATTTCACAATCAAAGTATGTTAAAGAATTGTTGAAGAAGTTTGGAATGGACGACTGCAAACTGGTTTGCACCCCTATGGTGACTAGATGCAAACTGAGTAAGGATGATGGATCTCCTAAAGTTGATCAGAGCATGTACATATCTATGATTGGTGGATTGTTATATCTTACTGCTACTAGACTGGATATCATGCATTAAATATGTTTGGTTGCCAGATTTCAGGAAGAACCCAAAGAAACACATGTTACAACTGTTAAAAGGGTATTCAGATATCTAAAAGGAACTTTGGATTATGGCTTGTGGTATCATAAGGATATTGTTTTCACTTTGAGTGCTTACACTAATGCATACTGGGTTGGTTGTGTAGATGACCTAAAGAGTACAAGTGGTGTTTCATTCTTTCTTGGATGCAGGTTGGTTTCATGGCTAAGCAAGAAACATGATTTAGCTTCTTTATCCACTATAGAGGCTAAATACATTGTATCAGCATCTTGCTACACATAAGTTTTTTGGATGAAGGAAACATTGAAGGATATAGGAGTGATGTGTGATGAACCTATCCCGATCTTCTATGATAATATAAGTGCAATAAATATTTCAAAGAATCCGGTAATGCATTCAAGCAAAAAGAATATATCTATAAGATATCATTTCTTGACAAAGAAGGTATTGGAGAATGAAGTCAGCCTAGAATATGTCCCTACAAAGGATTAGATTGTTGATATATTTACTAAGGCTTCTCCGAAGGATACTTTTGAGTATCTTAGGGAGAAACTGGGGGTTACTGCCCCTCCTTCTTTGAACTAGGTGCACATGGAGGTGCATTAGTCCAGTGGATTTACAAATTCATCATTTGTCTGGACTGATGATTGGGGTCTACTCCTCAAGGGGAGTAGAAAGTATCATTATTGTAGTATGAGATGTGTGTGTTCACCCCTAAGGGGGATTGATCATAATTATGTAAAAAGAATTGTTCTTTTCCATTGATGTCAAAGGGGGAGAGAGAGTCATGTGTTTCCATCAATGACAAAGGGGGAGATTGTTGCAAGTATGAATGAGGATGGTGGTGTTGTCATTAATTTCAACACAAAATAGGTTGTTGCAAAGAAAGGAAACAAGTGATTGTAGGTGGTACATGTATAGTTAAGATACTGTTAAGATGTTGTGAGTACATGGAGCTATATTTATGGTGTTGTAGGTGTGATGATATGATTAGTTACCAAGTTCTTTTGAGAAAATTAATAAATAGTGAATTCAAAATTGTGTGTGTTCAGAATGTTCTCAGGTATGTGCTCTACATTTCTTCTATGTTTCTCCTATTCTTCTGGGGATCTAAAGTGTTATTTATTGGCATCCATGGGTGATATATCCTAGATTATAGCTTTTGGTTTGATGAAGAGTTGAAGTGGAGTTCACCAGTTTATGAACTAGTCTGGCAAAGTTGGTTGTCTGTGGACTGGGAGAAATGATTCTGCTCCACATTCCTCCATTGATTTGTTTCTGGTCTTGCATATCTAGAAGAAGGCTTGTAATGGTGTTATTTGTGTTTTATTAAAGGTGTTTGTGGTTTGGTGCTCCAGAAGACTAGTTTTAGAGTTATTGTGTGTCTATACAGTCTTAATGGACTAATGGAAAGTGTTCTGTGTATGAAGATTGTTGCATTTATCATGGATGAATATGAAGGAATCTAAGATGTGTTCTAGTGTATGGTGAAGCATGTTGTGTGGTCTACATGTTATCTTCTTGTTGCGGAAGCATGTACTTCAAAGTCCATTGGTGTTTTCATTAGGTTTGGCTAACCTAGTGTTTTCACATCATGTGAAGGATAAGTATTGATTAAGGAAGCGTATGATTGATCGTCTTGGTTAAGTGTTGGTTTGGTCCACTCTCATTCTCTTCCATTGCAGGAATGTTGATTTTTTGACCTAATTTGAATTTGTAAACTGAAGCATGTGTAGCAGGCCTTGTGTGATCCCACAATAGTGGTTTACAATTTTTGGCCAAACTGGACACTGAAATATTTTTTTATACTAAATCTTCACTTTCAGGCACCTATAGCGGCTAAACCATGAGGAATTTGAAGATGATGCAAACTAGAGTTTCATGAAATTTTGTCTATAGATTATAAATATATTTTTTTCAAAATTTTTGGAATCATATTGCACTTATTTTTCCATCTCTCTCGAAAACTAGTTTTTTTCATAAAACAACATTTTAAAAAAGTGACACTAACTGTATAACACAAATTTTTTTCCATGAAGGATAAAATTCTAATTCTTTCAAATTTAGATTTTTAACTCCGATATCTAGTGCTTCCACTTGGTTAGATAAGTTTTTATTGAATATTTTTTATTTAATCAAGTTTCAAAGTCAAACCAATTACAATTTAGACATAGCATGACCGTATAACACGTAGCCTTTTTTGTATGCATCAAATTTATTTTTTTGGATCAAGGACTTCAATAACTGGTGCACTCATATTTTTCAATTTTTTTTTTGATAATCTACTATTTTTCCACATGTATAGAACAAAGGGCTTGATTTTCGGTGAAAAACCTACATTCACAAGAAATAAAAAACAAATATAATAATAAAATTAGATTTATTTAAAATTATACTTTTTGGGAAGCTTATAATAAGGACTACATACTTACAAAAAATAAATTTTAAATGAATTTGTTTGATCCCCCAAAAGGTAAATCAAAAGTGGGTTTTTATCGGCATTTTGATAGGTGTAAAGGAGACTTCGTTATAGGTATTTTTTAAAACTAGCGGGGTTGTATCCAAGGGGGTTTGATCTAAGGTAGTTTTATCAATTCCTCTTCAATTGGAATGCTTTAAATGGAACCTTTCAATGCCTAAATCATTATATTTTCTAAAAATATGTGATTTCAGCAAAAATTAGAATCTCCTAGAAATTGTAAACCAACTTTGTGGGATCACGTCCTTGGAGAAAGTTTCTAAGGTTAAGGATGGTATATATACAAGGAAAGTTTTTAAGCATTACATACCACAAGTGTGAGAAGCAAGAGTGTGCAAAATTAAATTGAGGCAGCAAGAACTTTAATGTGTTAGACTCCCGAAAGTAGTGAGTTGACTGTGTCTGCAATTTTCTGATTAAGGTTGCAGATGTGTGCAAGTTGTTGTGGTGGATCTTCTGTTGCATTGAGATAGTGTTCTCAGTGTAACATTATTCTTTATATATTTCTATATCTATAGGCAGTAAGCCTCCCTATTGGATAGTGAGTCCTATCTTGGGTAGTGAGCCCTATGGTAGTGAGCCTCTTTCTAAACAATTTTGCAATTACTCTATATTATGAGTTAATCCTCATCGTGGTTTTTCCCTTATTGGGTTTTCCACGTATATATGGTGTTTCTTGTGTTGATATCACTTTCTCTTATTTGTGCTTCATGCTCATACTTAATAATAGATTAAAGTGGATGTGGAATTAATAATTGTTTGATATTTGTGAATGTGATTGGTGACAACTGATTCACCCACCCTCTTAATTGTTTTGTGCATTTCAATATTCATTAATGTCAACTATGTGTTGAGGAATTTTATTGCATGATGAAGATGTCGATGATATTGAGAAAATTGTGAAAAAGAGGTTGTTGCAAGTTGTCCATGTATAGTGGAGATATTGAGGAAGTGTTGTGAGTACATGGAGCTATCTTTGTGTTGCAGTTTCTAAAGATGTGTAATGTGTTGAGATAATGTATCTAGTACTTGGTTTCTAAGTGGTTTTGAGAAAATTTGATAAACAAAGAAAACAGTGTTGTGTAAGTGTTCAAAACATGCTCTAGGATGTGCTTCATGTTTCTCCTATGTTGATGGTATGCTTGTGTGGATCTGATATGTTGTTTAAGGTTGTTAGTAGTTGCTATATCTAGAATTCGGGTTTCTGGATCATTGTACAAAGAGATATTTTCACTAGTGTGTGAACCAATTTTTTAGAGGTGTTTTGTGTGGTCTAGGAGAAATGTATTTGCTCCACATTTCTCCATAGTTTTGCTTCAAGTTGTGTAGATTTGGAAAGTTTCTTATAATTTTTGTATCTTTCATAATTCAAGCTTTCACTTGATTTCGTATAGTACAGTGTGTGTTTCATGTGTTAGTGTGCATATGAGGTTAATCAAATGCTCTAGGTTGAAGTATTTCTATTATGCGACTTTGGATGAAGTATCTATTTGATTTTAGGTGGTTCGTGGTTTATTCCAAATTATGTTCAAGTGAGTTTTGTTGTTCAGATGTTTTGGATTAATTTAAGGAAGCGTGTACTTAATGTTTTATGGTGTTTAGCACATGTATTGGACGACTTGGTGTTAACACTACATGCAAAGTTTATGAAATAATGTTGAGGTCTGCTACAATTAATTTGGGTCCTAATTAAGAATTTATATGGTTCACCTTCATTCCTATCCATCGTGGGAATATTTAGGTGCCAACCTAATTTGAAATTTCAAATGTAACAAATAGTTGTTGACCTTAGAGAAGGTTTTCAAGGTTTAGAATGATATAAATTAGAGTGGTATTGTTGTAAGATGCAAGAGATAAGTAAGATAGATGTGATATAGATGTGAGTGATTAATGTGATGTGAATTATAGAAGTATAGATTTGAATTTGAGTAGAGAAGTGCAAAATTCAAAGTGTTAGATTCTTGAAGGCAATGAGTTGAAGGTTTCCACAATCTTTCAAGCAAGGCTGCAAAAGCGTTGGATAATTTGTAGTGGATTCCTTGTTGCATTGAGAAGTTGTTCTTTGTGTAACATTTTTCCTCTATCTTCTTAGTTTCTTTCTATGGTATTGATCCCTAGCTGTGAGCCTTTTTGGACAGTGTGTCATATTCTAGCAGTGTGTGCTTGTACTAGTTTTACAATTACTTATATTGTAAGCTAATCCTCACAGTGTTTTTTCCCACATTGGATTTTCCACGTAAATCTAGTTGTAACAATGAAAATTGCATGCCTTTGGAAATGGTACAATTTCACGTAATTTGAGAATAATTAATGATAAATTATTGGACTTGATATCACCTTGATCTAGTGTTGTGATGAGTTTCACACATCCACATTAGGTTTTGGGCCCTTTTAAAGCTAAATAAACCTAAATTTTGCTTAATTTAGTGTTGTAAAGTGTATTTATTTACACTTTCACATTGGATTTTGGGCCCTCTTGCATTTATGACCTTAATATCATCATTAATAGGCCTACCCCTAAGACCCTATATTGGGCATCCCAAGGAATATTTTAATCAAAATATCAACATAGACACCATATAAACCTAATTTCTTGACTCATTGACATTCTCTCTCTTCAAATAGGCCCTATGGGACCCATACGCCACCTTGTGCATATGAGTCCCATCCAATTGGGACATATATGCCACAAATGGCGTATGAGTCCCATTTGGCCTATTTTTAAGGTTTTGAGTGGGAAAATTGGGTTTTAAGTTCAAATTTCATGAATGTCAGCCTTTGGGATCCAATTAATGGGATATTAGATGGATTTCCTATATAAGTGAGCTTTCAAACCATTATTTCATAAAGCCTACATGATATAAAGTCAAGCACTCAAGAGTTAAGCATTACAAGACTTTACAAGATCATCAAGAAAGCATTCAGGGGCATAATTCTTCATCAATTGTTGCAGCAATTCAAGATACATTATAATGCCAAGATTAACAAGTATCAAGCATGTTGTTGAGCTAGTGTTGTGATGTAGCATTGAAGATCCAAGATCAAGCATTGTTCTACACATATTGTTAAGATCAAGATGTACATTCTTCATGGACATTTCATGTTGAGTTATAGATTTACAAGACATCATTTACAAGGCATCATTCAAGGTATCATTTCCCATGATTCATGTTCTTTTCTTCATGTTTCATTCCTTCATTTCATTGTCTCATCATTTGTTTTGATTACCTCAAAGGGGTTTGACCAAAGGAAAATCCCCATTCACTAACAATCAACAAATTTTTCTTCTCTTTCCATGTGTGATTGTAGATCTAGGTGTCTTGGACCATGAAGGATCATTTAATATTAGGTTACAAGCTTGGAGAAAGTTGTTGGAGTTGTCCCCTCAGTTGCAAGGTTGTAATCTTCACTAAAAAAGTTACCTACAATCCCAAAATAGGGTTTCAAATTTGGAAATCAATTGGGAAGGATAGAACAGACATTGAAGACCAAACTTAGACTTTTAATTTTCAAAAAACCTTAACATCATTTTTCAAATTTAGTTCCTATAGAAAAACCCAGATCTGGGACTGATATGTCTAGACTAGTGTATGAGTCCTAGTAGGCCTAAATTTCAAGTTATTTAGCATTTCAGGCCTCCATTCAAGCTCTCTCAAGTTTCTAGGTGCTCCTCTATACTTTTCCATTTTGTTATGATTTATTTGCATTTATAGTTTATCTAGTGAGGTTTAATGCATCATTGAGTTCAATCATTAGATCTTGCATTTCATACATTTTTCCAAGCCCTAGCTTGGTGGTGAACCCCTCATTCATCCTCAATTAATCTCTAAACATACCCTAGGATACCCTATTGTTAGATCTCTTCGTTCGTTCTTCATTTGATTGATATTTCTAGGGAATTCTTGAATGTGGAGTATAGAAAGCTTGTTGCCTTAGGTCCTAAAACCCCAGTGGTGACAATTTTCTATCTTACATTATTGTTCTCTTATGTATGGTGTTGTTATTTTAATTTTTTTTATTTGCATTTCATGATTAATCACTTTAACAAAATAAGGGTTTAATGAATGTTTGTGGATCTAATTACTATTGAGGATTTTGATGTTTTAAATCACTACAGCTGATTCACCCCCTTCTTAGTTGTCTTGTTCATTCAACAGAAGGGTTGTGCCATATATGGGCTTTCCAAAGTCAAACCCTATTTTGGTATTTCTACGTCCACAATTGCTATGATAATGTATAAAGAGAGCTTAGCCTCAGTAGGGTGGAGGCTAAATGATAACAAGTGATAAATTAACAAATTTTTGCTACTCACCACTTAGATCTTCCTTCCTTGATAGACTGAAGTAATGTACTCATTACCTTCAAGGAGAATTATATTGATTGATTGAATTCTTGCAAGTGATAGTGCTCACAAAATAAATGACAAAAAAATGAACAAACTTACAGAAAATATGATTGATGCTTGGCATGGATAAATGTTGCTAAAATGCTAATAATTATGCTCTTGAATGCTTTTTAGGATAACTAATTTTCCCCAAGTCTCATTAGGATTTCAAATTTCGAAAATAATTTGTATTTATATTCAATTCTTCTAATTTCCCAAAAAATAAATTTCAATAGACAACAATTAAAATTGGAAATTTAAAAAATAAAATATTGACACTGACATATTCAAATTGGATCCAAAAGGTGGGGTCTAGGGCATGAGATACCCTTGACTAGACCCATTATTTTTGAGGCCCAAAGTGTTGGGGAAAAATATTGAATGGTTATTCTTATTTATCTTTTTTTTTATATTCTGAAGATGTTTATAAAACATTTAACTAATGTATAATTAGGTCCAAGTGCATAGTAGGGAGGTAAACCTAGTGTGAAATTGTCAAGTTAATTTCTAACGCTACACCAACCATCACTTTGAGTGGGTTTTCACTATAAAGGAGATTGATTTGAAGTACATAGTTCCATACAATCCTTACCAAAATAATGTTCAATATAATGAAAGAAAATATGTTTGAGGGAAATGAAAAATTACTTGATACACTATAGATATATTGTACCTTGACATTGGGTGGAGGACATTAACTATGTATTCCATATCTAGAATCACGGTATTGATTGAGTCTTGAAGGGATTCACTCATTTTGAATATTAAAGAAATAAAAACCAAATTTTAAGCACCTCAAATATTTTATTCCTCCATATACCTACATTCTTGTAGGGAACTCACATATTTGGAACTCACTATGTAGAAAGTAGTGATAATTATTTTGTGGACAACATAAATTATTATTGGGTAGGTTATTTTGAATTCACAAGTGCAATTTAGTTTAGAAAGTCTCACTTAGTTTAGTTCTTAAGTTTTGGTTGAGAAGGAAGTAGTATACCATTTCTCTATCTTTCACGAAGGTTGAATATTGGTGGTTGCTAATGACACTACTAAGGCCATTAGATTCAACATATTATCATTGATTTTAGAATCTAGTTCATATAACCACTAGTCATATTTTATGACAATAAAAGTGCCATAAATATTTCGTGGAACCAAAATCATCATCAATGGACCAAGCACATAGATGTTCACATGCATTACATTTAAGAGCTTATCTATGGGTAGGCCATTAATCTTTGATATTTCTTGAATTCAGAGCAAATTACTAACATTTTCTATAAACCATTCAAAACAAAAAATATTCTCCATTTGCAAGCTTTATTGGGGTGCCAAAGG